>JAYRBW010132280.1:0-15872 GCA_036023295.1 Invenusta paracnida
ATATTATAATTAAAGCAATATAAATAATTGTCCGTTTAAATTAAAATAAAGTATGCATTAATTACATGAGCAAAACACGTTAACAACAAATTGAACTTCATGGACTTCTTTAATAAAAAATTATTTTTTTAGAGAATATCGACAAAAACAACATTTTCATTCACCTCCCCACCCTCTTCCTGCTCAATGTCGTCATACTCATCTACTTCAAAAATGCCATCTATCTCAATCATTTCACTCTCGCCGTAAAAGCTCATATAGTTATAATTAATTAATAAATTAATAGTGTAGGTTTCAGAAAATAATTTGAATTGATACGATAGAACGGAAGTTCGATGCAAACTAGTATAACAATTTTATTAAATCATAGGTATATCATATAAAACAAAAAATATTGATATATGACAATTAAATATAACAAAACAACACTATTATTATAATTTGGCCCGCAATTTTAATTTACATATTAGTTATATATATTTTATTATTTATATAGTATATAATATATATTATATTATATATATATATTATATAGTTATATATTTGTCGTAAATTTATTAAAAGATAGCAATAAACTTAAATTATTGTTTTCCGATTATCTTTATTATTTATTTTATATTAAAATTTTGTTTAAATAATGTCCGAAGCAAGCAAATTAGGTACTTCGCTTTTTAGTGCTTCAGCTATAGCTTAGGCGGTTTTTATTCATACGAACGACCTTTTGCTACACTTCAAGGTCACATTTTTGTGCTTCAGCTTCGTGCTACAGCTATTTTTTTATTCATACGAACTGAAGCAAAAGCTTCAGTTTTTGTGCTTGAGCTACAGCTAAAGTTTTTATTCATAAGCCCTAATATAAGAATATAAACATTAATTTAAACAACTTACTTACTTTAATTATATATTCTTTCCGTAGAAGATTCTCTAACAAACAAGTTCTTAATTGTCAAGCGATTCCGTAGTGATAAGAAAAGCAAATGCACTTATTTTGTTGAAATAAATATAGGTGAACTAACTTCGACTGTTCTGTCTATATATATACGTAACTTAGCAGGAGTCCTTTAGTGCGTACAAAGTACAGTGTGTCATCAAACCTTCCAAGGTAACCGTACACTAACAAAGCCAGTCATCTTGCCTCGGGCGATGTGCAGACTTCAGCACTTTGGATTATCAGGACGGTCTTCAGGTTCGGCTTTATCAGTTTTGGCGGTCATCAATGTCCACTCAACATCTTTGTGACTTCAACGAGGCGAGTGTATTATTTGTATCATATCGATTATACACTGACCCGTGTTAATATGCTTAATATACGTGTTAATATTTACTTGTTGTATTATTCTTATCAGTTTTGAATTGGTCTCTAGGGTCAATTAGCAAAGAGTTACACACCAAGATTTGTGTGCATGTTTCAATTGATTATACCAGTAATCATATTCATTATGACGTTTTGAAATCAAAGGAGATTGTGAAGTATGTCTACTAAGCAGAACGAATAATGAGTAGATTAAAACGGTAATGTCCCTGAGGAAAGTACAAAGTAAAAAGTATTTGAAAAATGTTGAAGTAATTAAAATAAATTTATTTGAAAAATTGACTGAGCTTTTGATGTAGCATCACATCATAATCATGGTCAGAAAATATAAAAACAGCAATAAAAGTCTTATATACAGAGAGAAGAGCGTCAAAGTTACATGATAGCACTAATAAATAATCAAGAGTGAGTGAAAATCATAAAATAGACGTAATAAGACAGTTGGCTATACTGAGATTGAAATTAAAAAATCTAGCATTAAGATTGAGAGAGTTGTCTTTATGAAAATTAATAAAAGCGGCTTCAAGAACACGACTCACTTTTTAATTACTACAATTATATAAAATTTTAATTAAGAAGAATTGAAATCAATAACATGATTAGAATTAGAGGAATGGACAGCAAGAGCGTTGTGAAAATTACAATTTAAAATAGCAGATTTGTGTGGTTTAAAGCGATAAGTCACGGCTACTCTCACCAATACAAAATGTATTACAATCTTTACAAGGAATTTTATAAAGACCTACTTTAGAATTAATTTTAGAGACATTAAAAGCAATACAAGATTTAATGGATGAAGGATGTGAAAATAATATCGGAATTAAAAGATTTAGCTAAGGATTTATTGGGGGCAGAATCTAAGATGGGAATAAAGAGAACAACAATTTTGTTTATATAACAAAAGAGTTTTTTTTTGTTTTTAGTTTTATTGTGATATAAATGATTTTAACGTGCACGGGATAAAGCTTTATTAATAATTAAATTGCGATAACCGAGAGAATTTAATTATTTAAAGATATATTTATATAGTTTCCGAATCTAAGAATTCAGCTCTACATATACGAAAAGCACGAAGAAAGAGCCCTTGGACGAGGCTAATTTTAATAGAGATTGGATGAAAGGAATAAAATGCAGTTAATTATTTGAATGTGTTTCTTTACGAAAAACCTTGAATTTTAAAAATGGGAAGGCTTTTATAATTAAACTGTCAAGGAAAATCATAGAATTATTATTTTCCCATTCATGAGTAAAACGTAAAGACGGATATAAAGAATTTAAAAGAAATTAAAAGGAATTTAGATTGAAATCATTGTTAACGACCGCTAAAATATCATCGAAATTTCTAACCCAGAAACAAGGTTTATTACCTGAAAAGCTAGGAATTAATTCCGATTCAACGTGTTCAAGGAATAAATTAGCCAAGACAGGAGAAAGCGGATTCTCAATGCTAAAATTAAAAATTTGTTCATAAAAAAACCTTGTTAAAGACAAAAAGCTATTTTAGGCACTAAGATTAATAAGATCAATAAAACAATTAACAGATAAAGGAAAATTATTGAAAGAAGCCAATTTATGTAGCAAAAAAGCAAGGGTCGGAGGGAGCGGAACATTAGTGAAAAGAAAAACAGCTTCGAATGAAATTAATTTATGATCACGCTTAAAATTAAATGTTTTCAACTTATTAATGAGATAACTGTACTACGTTTTAAATGAAAATTAGAGAAAGAACCTAAAAGAATTGAAGCAAGATGTTTGGAAAGTTTATACGAAGGAGATTTACAATAAGAAATAATAGGACGAAAGGACATTTAGGTTTGTGAATTTTAGGAAGACCATAGGCATAGGGCAGGGCAGGAAGAAAGGATTTAAACGATAAATTAAGAGATTCATGAACAGGGTAATTATCCGCAATAGATTTCAAGTTTTTGTTAAGGCGACTGCATTTTATTTAAAGGATTATTATTAACGACGCGATAAGTGTTATTATCAGGAAATAAATTCAGCATTTTAGAAGAATATTCAGAAACGTCAAGAATAGGTAGCTAATATTGTTCAAGACCTTATCGGCGAGACAAATTTTTACACATAATTATTGTTACGTAGAGAATTTAAGGCAGAGAAATAACGTTTAGAAAAAGAGTGATTAATAAATTGATGGAGGTTAGAATAAATAGAAAAAAGACGAGAAGAAAGAAAATTATGTTGAAAGCTATCAGGAAGATGGCTGTATAAAGAAGAAACAAAATTCGGGAAATGTCTTTTACTTTTGGGGAGGGCAAAGTTCAGTCAGAAAGAATAATATACACTTTGCTGTATTTTGATAAATATATAATATACTTCTGTATAGTTAGGTGATCTGGCACATAATAAATGTGGTGTAATTGTTTTTTAAATATCGTGTATTATTTATTAAAAGAATTTATTACTGTTACCTACTCATTCTTCAGGAGTTAAATTTTTGTTTACTTTTATGTTTAATTTATTTATTGGTTGCTTCACATTTTAATACTTTATTTAATTATAGACTTCTTTCTTGATTGTAATTTTATTTTCTGACTTAATAATTACTAAATTTAAACCATTCATTTACGTACATATACCTATAGGTCTTGATTGTTTTGAACATATTTAGTTGAAATTGTTCCTAATATGTCAATAAAATATCTATTTATTCATCAAAATAATAAACGTTGGTAATGCAGAAGCAAAGATTAAATTTCGTGTTAAAGTTCCAGAATATAAACCAGAAAGTAAAGTTATTACAGTTCATCTTTTAGTGATGAAACTCCGTCGGCTTTTCTGATAAGATCATTTCTTAAAGAAAATGTAGTTTCTAACGATACATGAAAATCAATCCAGATAGACAGACGGCTGACGAATTCATAATAGTAATAAGAATTTTAATAAACGATTTTTATTCAAAATCGACCCTTTAAAACGTTTAGTTAAAGTGGGTTCTGTTCAGATCTGTTTTCTATTTTTGATTTATTTTAATTTTTCTATTTTTTTATGTTTTGAGAAAATAAATGTTGCATAGAACGCGATTTGGATTTAAAACGGGTCAATGTTACACTACTTTCATTTAATAAATTCTTAATACTACTTGTACATTATTTGAGATGCATTTAGATATATTTTTAAATTTTATTTTAGAAAATTTTTGATTACATCTTTTAAATATGCTTAAATCAGTTTTTTAGAATTACTAAATGAAGAACATTGTTGTTTATATGTTTAATTATAAATATTATGTTATTCAATAATTAAGATTATTATTTTATTTAACCACCTGTGTCATTGTTGAAGCTTATTATCGAGCAACTTCTATACCCTTAGCTTATACTTTATACTTCTATATATAACTTAGGATACCCTTCGTTTAATAGGCGGCCATTAATTGTTGTTATTATTGTGACTAACACAATATCGTAATGGTCAGACACAAGCATATATATATAGGTGACAATTTCGTTTATTATATATTTGGAAATGTTCTAAACCAGTTTAGTTTACTTTAAGCATCTTTTGTCTACAGTTCAAATTACATAAAATACAATGAATATTCCATGAAACTATATTATTATCTGTGAAGTTCAGATATGTAATGCACTTCTTTTGAAAACCAACTTTCACTCAGTTTGTGTAATTATTTTCTCTCAATTTTATATTTGTATAACATTATCTTTAAACACTATCAACGTTTTATGGTACAAAATGAGTTTACATATGGTTTAACATTTGTTTGCATCACATTTGCAAAAAGTTTATTTTATTTTATCTTGAATTGATGGGTTTATGAGCATATATTATTTATTAGTGCACTATTTTTGAAATCTATTTCACAAATATTCATAATAAATATTTTAGCAGGGACTACTTAACTACTGTAGTTAAGTAGTCACTGATTATTTCAGAAAGGTAATATGATTTTGTATAGCGTCGTCTGTCATATAATAATAGTATAAAAGATAAAAAGCGTTATTATTCCTATATTAAATATTTATTGCTCAATTTTTATAAATATTCTTTAAAATAAAAATAAAAAACTTATATTACTTCCACACGTTTTTATATATTAATAATCTAATATATTGTACATTTTGTACTTATAATTTATATAAACATGTATGAATAGGATATTTATCAACAAAATTCGAAATAATTGTTGCTTTCGTAGTCTCTATCAAAAATAATAGTTATATCAATATTTTATTTCATTTTAAAAAGGGTTAAGCTGTGACCCCCCGCCCCCCACTGATAAAATTCCTGGATCATTACGTTCATTGAAAAATTCGTAATCGTTCTATGTAACCGTAGAAATTAAGTGGGTCAGGCATCTGAAGCGCAAAAATAAATTCAAATTTTTATAATTACAAAATGGTTAGTTTGAGTTTTAAAGAATGTTCTTTCAGAAATAATACTTTCTTTCTTCGTTTATGTAATGTATTCATCGATTCATTTACAATTTGGAGTCTACATTGATTTGCTTTAAAATATATATTTCTGTTTGATGTTCCATTTTTAATTAAAGAACAACAAAAAATATCATTTATTCCAAACAGTTCATATTTCTGGCAAAAAGAGCGCTCCTAATGACTAATTTAACTTTTGGAAAACTTTATATATTTACTATATCATAAATAATGTTTTTTAAATATAAATAAACAATATAAATTAAATTAAATAATGATATTTATAGTATTTCATAATTATAATTATATTGGGCCTATTCATTTATTAAAGAACGGTTGCTTCGTGCGTACGATTTTGAAAGGCGATAAATTGCATTCTTTAATTACGTTTCTTTAAACAAATCGATCGGTTTTTATCAACAATTATTAGGTTTTAAAGAACGTAATGAGGCGTCTCTTTACAATGGTTTCTATAGAAAATTACGCTAACCGCTTTCAGTTTATAGTGGTTTACTGAAATGTTTCATTATTGGAATGGGTTATTTTCCCATTCCTGATGAAACAATTAAAATATAAAATTAATAATTATATAAATAATTTATTGTCACTGGTATAGTAAGAAATTATTAAAGTACATATATTACACAAATTTATTATTTATATTTTAAAACAAAGCCAAATATTAAAATAAATAGAAAGGTCAGACAGCTCTAAACATAAAGTTTAAATAACAATTTAAACGTTATAAATTCTCTATAAAGAAAAATATTATTAAAATAACTTTAAGTAAAGATTAATGAAGTAAATGAACTTGTTACCCACAGCGGGATGTTCGAAACTTGTTTCGGTTATTAAAATGTACAATTATTAGCGGAATTAGTTTTTTGCTTTTTTGTAGATTTATTTCTCTTAAATTATTACTTTTTTAAATTTCCAATAATAAAAGTTTCTATGTAGTCATAGATAACTATCAGTATTCTTATGACTTGGACAAAACCTCAAGAAGTGCTTCTTTCAGGAGGATTTTGGTGAGTTTCCCTTGACTGCATTATACAATTTATGAGCAAGGGCGTCCCCAAGGCTTGCCATCAGAATATAGACATTGAAAATTGACAGGGTTTCTCTTGTCTATCTATCCTCCAGTTCACGCTCAGTATTCTGTTTAAATGTTACCCCTCAATTAGTACTAGTATTACTTCTATATACTAGTTAAGTATATACTCTATAGTCTATGATGTTGAAGAGATTTAACAATAACATGTTCAAGTTGTAACTTGTTACAAGTTGCAGTTAGACAGTACAGTCAGGTTTTAAAAATACACCTAAAAACAGCAATTAGTAATCTGTTTAACTTTATAATTTAGGCTATACAAATTTTATTTCTTAGTTCGGGATTTTATCTAGGCTAAAATTTGGATCAGTCGGTCAGCTAGAAAATGTTAAAATATCAATATTTTACCTTTTATATAAAACATGTAAATTTGTATCTATATCCGCAAAATATAAGGAAGTTTAATAAAGTGCACTTCAATAATCAATTTTATATGTTAAAACAAATTATTAATTAATATTTAAGTTTAGTTTTTATTAATACAGTATAATGTGACTGTTTATTCTACAATTGATAAAGATTATATTTAATTTAATTTTTAAAATACTTTGTTTTAATACATAAAAAAAGAAACTATGTTTGGAAAGTCAAAGATTATAAAATGCCTAAACACTCGTATTATTTTGAAAAGCAGTTTTTGGACACTTGTTTAAATCAAACTTTTTCATTTATACTCAAAAAAAATTAAATTTTCTCAGTAAAAAATCTTAAAAAGGTAATAAAAAATTTTCCGACTCTAATTTTGAAGCTGATCATTTAAATTTGGGTCGGTTGGCGGACCCGAACTAAGAAATCAAATTTATATAGCCTAACCAGATACAGTCTTATTAAAGGTTTGAAAACAATTTATATGGCTGCTTTCCTTTCTTCTTGAAAAAGCACTGTTGTGTAATTGCTGGGAAACCCCTTGACTTTACAGAACTAGGAAGTGACATATAGTTTTATTTTTCATATCATATCCTTTAGCTGTTTTGACTAAGTTTTAGACAAAGGCAGTTTATGAAATTATATAAGATGCAATCATTGGTACAATGTCCATATAATTATGATTGCAGAGTACTGGCTATTAAGTGGTGGCAGGTAACAGTAGCTGCTTGGAGAAATAGAGAATTATAATGTCTAAGCTTGAAATTATTAAGGAATTTGATGTTTGCAAATCAAAATATTATTAACAAATGATATCAAATGAATAAATTCAATTTATCATTATGACTATATATAAATATTTTTATTTAGATCTTATAACTATACATACATAGGTATATATCAAGGATCCCTTATTATTAAATGATTGTTGAACTACTATTAATAATTAATATTATAGTATTAGTAATAACAATCTAATACAAATAGTAATATGAAAGCAAAAAATAACATTCATAAGAAAATGTCCACAAAAGAAAACATACACAAGAAAAAGCATACATAAGAGAAAATGTCTTCAAATGTGAGACTGAGACAAAACATCCTTATAAGTATCTTGTTATAACTATGTCTATAAGTATACTATAGACACATACAAACATTTGAATTGTATTATATTATTATAAATTACATAATTAATTAAATAGAAAAACCTAATTTAACTTAATACAATATATGTATTGATATATATAAAGTACTTATAATTACAACATACAACTTTTATTTAATTTTTAAAACTGGGCTTAGATGTATAAACTCTAATAGAAACATTTGATTTTGATAATTTTTATGTAATTGGCTGCCAATATTATTATGTTGCAAAATATATATAATAGGGCATATGAATAAAAAATAGCTTAACCATGTCAATATAAATTAATTATTAATGTATATTAGCAATGCAGTTTTATGGTTTCATACATAACATGCAGAAACAATAAATAAAAATTAATTTAAAAATTTAATATTTTTTCAAACATATTAAATGCATAGATATTTTTTTAATTCTTCACCCTAATTCTAACATCTATAATTAAATGTTATACTACTATTGTCTTTATTATGTAATATATTATTATATTTAGTATATATGGTGACTCTCTGTGTATAGCAATTTTGTATAAATACCAAGAATGGACTCTCAGAATATAGCAATTTTGTCTAAATGCTAAGATGCTCAGCAAATAGATTTTATGATTGTAATATGCAATATAGGATTACAGGATGTGGAAAAAAAAATATTTTCTTATAAATGACCATTGCAGTACAAATGAAAATTTTCACTGAAATAGATTTTACATTCAAATATATAATAATAATATAAATGCAAATTCAACATTGACAATCTACAGTTTGATAGTGGCTATTACAACTGGACTTCCTGCTTGTTTTATATACCCACATATATACAACCTATCAAGTATATTGAAAAATTATTATGTCTTAAGATTTAATGGAAAAATCTCAGGAGACCCTAAAAAAATATTTTGAACTATTTTTTATATTTTGTACCAATTTGTTAGTATTACCAAAAATTATATATTTTAAATTCTAATCACATAATAATGACATTATATGTTTTAAATTTATTGATTTTAATGAGTATATTTTAAATATCTTTTATAAGAATACAAGCCTGTTGAAAGAGTATTTTTGATATGTATCTCACTTTTAAAAGTTAACATTTTTTTTTAAATTGACTACATATCAATATGCATGTTCTGAAATCTAATATATTTGATACTTTGAGAGTATAAATGAAACTGGTTTTTGTTACTATAAAACTATTTTTGATATTGACATTATATAATTCTCTATATAATTAATTCATTGATATATATTGACATTTGACTCTATATATTAAATATTTTTTTATATTTGGTAAATAATATGATTTAAAGTTAAAAATAGATTAAAATAGTTTGGAATTATTTTTCAAAGCCATCTCAGATTGGTCCAATAGCAATAGTCTTTAATATTATATATTAACAATAGTTATGGACAAATTTAAAATATATTGTTTATTACAAACTAACTTAGAAAAATTACATAACATAACAATTTCAAAAAATAAAAAATAAACATAATAAGAACTTAGTTGAATGATGCCATATTTTAGATTATAGTTATAATTTTTTTTAATCTATATTTTGGATATAGAATTTAAATTTCTTTAAGAGTGCTAATGTTAACAAATATATCTAGCTCTTTGAACTACCAAATTCTACTTCTGGTACAATTTATTATCTTATTTAATGGGATTATTCATTTTAATTCCTACTAATGGAATATAGACTACCTATATTAATAAATGAATTAAGGCACATATTCACTTTAGAAAACCAGATAATTAGCAACCTTGAGTGATGGATTAGTAAGAACTAAATTAATTAATATCATTGCAGTAATAATATGTTTATATTAATAAATATTTTTTAATATGCTCATCAATTTAAAAAACTTTTAAATAAATCTGTCATTAGTTTATAAGAAACAATTCTTGTAGTTTAAAATATCCATAAAATTCCAAATTCATTTTCTGAAATGATTGTTATACTATAATTTTTTGAATTTAACCAATTGTATAGAACATATTCATATTCAATTCTTAAGTTAGTATTCTTTATTAGTGAATGGCTATATATTGTAGGTATATTAATATTAATAAAATTTATTAATTTTTACCTTCTTTTATATTTCTTTTATATATTAATTACAAACAAAGAAATGTATTATTTTTTACATTTTGTTAAAAACAGTTCATATTAAATGTTATACCATACAACTTTAAAACATTGCTTTTGAACATAATACCTATACTAAAATGAAGTAAAAACAATAACTGTAAATACTCAAAAGCAATATACATATGTTAGCAGATATGGGCATATTTAAGATTTATACATAATTATGCCTGAGATATTCGAGTCAGGTGATTATGATTGTTTTTTTAGTGGAATTTTTAATCTGTATAGTCTAGTATTCAGTGGTACAATTGTAAGTGTAGTCTTGTATTGTCGTGAACAAATATAGCATTTTTAAATTATGTACATAGATTTTGAATACAATATGAATGCAATAGTATAAATCCCTGAATTACTATACAGACTAAATAAGTGCCCTGAAAAAGTCTTCATACTCTCCTGTCTGGAATATCATTGGCAGAATTACGCCTAATTATGTCCATTTCCACTAACATATATATCCATTTCTTTATATCTAACAGGTTATCATATTTCAATACACTTATATATTAAAAGTAGAGAATACATATCCCAGTTCCTTTTAAAGTTTATATTTTTATTATATATTATTATGATAAACAACATTGTTTTCTTTATAAAACTTTCTTTAGGTTCTGAGATCCTCAAAACAACATTTTAGTAAATTAATTTATTAATCATAATCACTAATCTTTATCTTATAAGCCTTAAGTATTATATGGCACTAAAGGGAATCTGTACCAAATTAAGTAATACATACATTTTCATTCCTGTCTGTTTTTGTTTGACAGGTGTGTTTTCTAATTTAAAATATAAAAATAAACAGTAAATTATTTAAATATTTAACATTTATTATTGAATGAACAAATTCAAACACCTCAAAATTCGAAAATTTTATGACAATAAACTATTATAAATATGGTTAAAAATATATATACTAATAACACTTTATGATATACTATGCTTCCAAATGAATGCAAAAATTTGATGGTGACATAAATCTTACAGCTATGCACAAGCTATTTATTTTTGTTATAGATTACTAATGCAATGTTTGCAATACTTTAAAAGCCAAAATGTTACTCTAAGATAAAATAACCACAAAAATGTTATTATTCTTCAGTAAAAAAACTAATTTGCAAATGTTCCTAATAAACAGTTCCAATTGATTATGATATATAGCATTCCTAAAATAAATAGTTTTATATTTGTGTAAATAATAAAATTTAATTTGTATTGATTAAAAATGAAAATTATTTATTATTAAGGAGAATATATTTGGTTGTTATTTTATCACATTTTAATCGGTTTTATGAATTAAAATTTTTAATTAAACAAAAATTAATGGTATTAATCTTAAAACTGATAAATCAGTCCTAATAGAAATGTTTCCTATTCTTTAATATAGGAAATTAGTAAAATGGCTGTATCTCCTGACAGCTACTCTGTACAGAAGGTTATCATACATAAGAATGATCCTTGGATCATGTCATTTCAGAAAAATGTTTAATAACTTTGGTTGCTAAAACTGGTACCATAAAGTCCAAACATGCTGTTTGGCAGAAGGACTATTATAAAATGTAATATACCGTGTATTATCAACATCTGTTGTTATAAGTGTCAATTTATTAATTCTAAGCATGTAGGATGCCAACAACCTAGTCCATAAGTCACTGATACGCAATGTTTCAAATAGAAAACCATTTCCTGACTTTTATATAATTGATAGTTCTTCTTTTATATGTAGTATTACATTCTTTTATAAATATTTACACATAGGACATACATGGTTTTGTTATTTTTAAAATTTTATGTGATATTTTATTGACAATGTAGAATTTAAAGATATTTATTGTATTTCTCACTCACAAATTTAAAAATCGATTATTATAAATTTTGTTTTTATAACAGCAGACATGCAAGAGATTTATTTATGGCTTAAGTCTGATACATGAATATGGAACATACTGTAAAATTAGAACCTGTCTCTTCTTGGGGTTTACAGGTTCCAGAAGAATCAAATTTATACCTACATCGGTGAAGTCTTGGTATCTCTCAATCCCTACCAACCGATCGATATTTACTCGGCCGAGACTGTCGAAGTTTATCGGAATCGGGAACTCTTTGAACGACCTCCACACATCTTTGCTATTGCTGATGCTGCTCACAAAGTCATCAAACGGGATGGCATAGACACCTGCATTGTCATTTCGGGTGAGTTGAAGCTCTTGGCTATTCATTTGTAAATAGTGTATTTGTATTTTAAGAAGAGAAAAAATAGAAATAAAACTTTAATTTGCTTTATTTTTATAATATATTAGCAGCTATGTCTTTCATTTGATAAAATATAGTAGCATTTATATTTATATTTATGTAAAATGCAAACAAATAGAATCCTTTACTAAAATCGTGTGAAATGGTTGTGTTTATTCGTAAACTAGATTGCTGTAGAAAGTATCATAACCACCTCAGTAAATAAATACGAAAGAGTCATAATAATATAAATGTAAAATAAAATCTGTAGCTTACAAAAGCCTCACACTTTCATAATCTTAAAATTTATTTGTTAATTACTCAACAAATATACAGTTTAATTTCGTTAAGAAGTACTAAAAAGTATTAATTTACAATGTAAACTTATCTTTCGGTTAATTTAAATTTTGGAGAACTTCCTAATGAAATTAAATTGTCCATGATTCTTAATTGTAATTACCTAACGAACTGTCGTGTTAATTTTCATTTTGTCTATTTTCAAATAATTCAGCCTAACTTTAAATGAACAAATGTAGCCACATAATATGTAGGCTTCCTTGACTTTTCCAATCAATAAAGTTTTTCAGCTTTTAGTGCATCATTCTCTATGATGCAACCAGCGGGGTTGGTCACCGCAATCTAAAATGATGCTACATAACCACACTTTTCTAAATATATAATAAATGCATATCACTGTCAAACTTGTCGAAATTATGATTCCGGTGCTAATCAATGTTATCTAATAATTCACCAAGAATAATAAAAGTAAAATTTTTTCAGAGTTTAATGATTTTTTCTAAAAAGCGAAACATACCTAGTTGTACATTTTAATTACTTTTATCCATTGTTTCAATGGAATATATTAGAAAGCTTCTTTATTTAACGACATACAAAGTTTCAACACTTTACTCTAGTCTGAAGTTTAAAAGTATAGAGGAGCCTAAATAGCCATGGATATGGATAGGCTTAAATTATATATAAATACTTTCAAAGGATGTCTTTATATTATCATTCCATCATTCAGGTGAGTGTACGTATACTTTGCTGTAGGTATTTTTAGCGCTTCAATTTTTAAGGAACCAAGTATCCCCACCTGTTTGATTAGTAAATTTTGCACTATCATCAAAGTATCATCAGTATATTTATTTATATAGTCAGCGGCTTGTCTTTATAGATTATACTTAGTAGACATTGTGTAATGTCTCTCTCCAGACGTAGTATTATCTTATGTACCCAAATTTACCTTACAATCACGACGCTTTTCATATTACATAGGTACCGAAACTATTGATAGTTTTGACACGTTGATACCTATATCCGGCTAACCCAAGCGTAGTAAAACCCGTATGAACAATATACGGGCTATATTACTTTGCATACAACTACAGGGTCACTAATCTTAATTATGTATGCATATATATACAACTGGAACGACTTGATATAAAATGCAATGACTAATCTGTCGTCAACATTCTTTTGTAATGATTCGTGTTATTATATACACATATATATACCGTTAGATTGCTTTTGGCCCAATACAACTATGGCGTAATGCGTATAGCTTTCATGGTGTTAGCGGCCTATTTTAAATATGACGTCATATGAAATATGCACTACCATGGACTTGGCTATATTTTTTCTAGATAAAAATAGTTCAATTTAAACTAAAATTTCAACTTTCAATTTAAAATTACTTTTAGAATATTCATGCTTTAAAATTTAATGTCCCGTAAAAGAAATCGTAAATTTTTAATAAATTTTATTGAATAAAACCTTTTTGTCGATGACATTTTCTAGGTGATGCAAATGAAGCAAGAAAGGTTGAACATTTTATTATTATATGTAAAATTTACTGTTTATTAAATCAATAAGTCTATTTTAAATTCTTATCTCGAAATGTCAAATAAATAAATTATGTCAACCAAACTGAATTGAAATTATTTTATAAATATATTTGGCCTTTACATGTTTTATTTATTACAGTTTGAAAGTAAACTTTATCATTGCGTTTATTGATAATAACTCTGACATATCTACAGGTATAGTTATATAATATTTTATTTAAATGTAATTATTAATGACTATAAGTTTGCGGTTGTTAAAATGAACACTCGTGTTATATTTGCGGCATATCGGTGCGTTGTAAATTAAATATAATTATTAATAATTCAATCTAATTATAACTTTAGACATCTTCTGACTAACAGGTATAGAATGTATGTCCCTATGTAAGTTTAATTACAATAGGCTCAATATCTGTAATAGTGTGCAGCTAATAAGCATCTTACAAGTTTAACTTTAATGACTAAACTTTATTTAGTACAGAAATTATTTGAGTTAAATTCTATTGTTATTGACATTCTTCCAGGAGAGATATAACCGCCACAGATCAATGCGTTTTCAAATATGCTGGTGTGCATCCTGTTCTAATGATATACTGTACATAATATCAACACAATATGTGTACGCGTAATGTTAATATTTCATTAAATTGGATTACTATTGAAATCAATTAAAATTTATTTTTTATAATCAACTTTAAACTTGATTTTAACAAGTTTTTTTAAAGTTAGTTTGTTGTAAAAACTGTTAAATTTTTCTTTGTATTTTTATATTCTAAATTGGTTTCTATCACCTATATTAATCAAGCTATTTAATTATTTATAAATGTTTTAACTCGCCTCCCAGATGATGTAATCATTTACAATCAAATTGGAAACACAGTTAGGAAAAATCCAATATGGCCAACATATATTTTGCATTTATTTTTAACTACGCTTTTTGTGTTTCCTGTAATAATTATTTTTTTCTTCCTATGGATCGTATTTCTTATCTTCGAAAGAGTTGTTTAATTTACACGTTATAGATTTATTTGTGCGCCAGACAAACTTGGCGTCTTATCATTAAACACACCAGCTTTCCCGAAGTGGCCTAATAATTTCAATGTCTTTCTTCACAAAACATATTCAGGCGAATCTGGAGCCGGGAAGACAGAGGCCTCCAAGATCATTCTCCGCTACATCGCGGACGTATCTGTGGCTGAGGTGAACACGGAAGGCGACAGGTGGGTGAAGCACTTCTTCCGTTGTTGACTGGTGCTCTATCAAGAGGGGGGGGGGTAATTCATTAATTTCGAA
>JAYRBW010132291.1:0-15872 GCA_036023295.1 Invenusta paracnida
TCTTGAAATACTTGCAATATCTATAGACACGTGAAAATATTTCCCGTATTCAACAGCCATCAATGTAATAACGGATAGTTTAATATTCCTGCCAACACGTAATATAGATTTAACAAATATTTTGCATTGCGTACAATATATATATTTTTAAATATGATAAATATTAATAAATATAGAAAAATTGACTACGTATAATATAAATAACAAAGTATATACTTTATCTAAAATTTTACAAATATTATATTGGAAAATGTTTAGATTTATATGTTAAATACAGAATAAAGAATGTTTCGTTATAGCAACATTAGTACTGTATAAATCGCCCTTCAATCGCCTTGTATGAATGATTAATATTAATATCTTGTCTTTTTATATTTTTATGCTTCGGTTTATCTTTTTAAATAATTATTTTTAAAGACATTTCTTCCTTAAATATCTTCAACAAATAATAACAATTTACGTTATATATAATATTTTTTAAATATTGAATCGATATAAAATATATAAAATATATAAAAATTATAAAACAAAATATCTTATATATGCTTTAATTTGCATATTATATTATGTTATATTTATTATATAGGTACATATATTTATATATATATATATTATAAATGTATCTAAATGGTAGGTATATGTACACATATAAGATGATTAAAAAATTATTAATCAATATAAATTAAATGTGCAAATAATTCAAATTAACAGATTGATAGAATGAAACATTATTTGTGCAATATTTTATCAATAAAAGTGGTTTAGGGCACTTCGAATAGTATTGTATTACGAATAATAATGGTTATAATTACAGACATGTTAGACGCAATACCAGCTAAACCCAGGAATAAGAGGTCAGGATTTGAGAAGCAAGCGTTCTATCCATTGAAACATCACCCCTTAAAAGTTTAGCGTGGTAAAACTTGTTTAATCTTTCCCATTTGTGTATGACTCACTGGATTGCAAGCTGGTGATAAACTTCTATAGCTCAAACTCCCGATACTACTTTGTGAACAACCATAGTAACATATATGTTTGATGTATTGTCAACAGTGTATCCCACAAAAGACCAATTTTAATTGATAGTTATGAAAGTTATGAGTGAAATCACATTCATGTCTGTAATTATTATTCTTATTATGGATATACTTCCGGCTCTGTGACCGCTTCCTATTCATAACTTTTACGGAATAGCCTAGACGAATGGTACCTACAAGTCCTCATAAAACTCCCTGTTGGATTTGTTAGAAATATAATAATATCATAAATATCTACAAGGGTGTAACAGTAGTAACCAGACAATTCTATGTATGAAATAATAAAACCACACGTAAAATAAAATAACATTTATTAAAAATCCCTAGCTTTCGAACTTATCTAAAGTTCATAATCATGGGTACAGAATAAAATAACAGAAAGACATATTATAAATGAGAAAATAAAAATCAAGTGAACCCAAATCATAAATGTCAAAGTACAGAAATTGTGGTTTTATTATTTCATTATTAAAAAGTGACCAGTACTTTTTTTCCATCTAATTCTATGTATAGAATATATTATTTAAAAAGTTGTTTAAATCTTAAAATTAAAGAATGTCAAATGGCATTTCCTTTTAAATATTAGTTTTTGTTAATGTATTTACAACACATAAATATTTTTGTCATGTTATTTTTTAAGTAAAATGAAACTAATACTTTAAAAATGAAATTTAATTGACGTAAGTGTTTTGTTACTTCTGTACGTATGCTTTGCTTCGTTACACGAACTTGTTAAAATCAAAGAATATCGTATTTTATTTGTATCAATTGCACACTGTTGTTATCTTTATATAGAATTAACATAGAATTATATTTAATATTTAAAAGTAGCAAAATACTTAAATAGTCAGCTGAAGATTTTTCAGTCAAAACCATTTAACAGTAGATAATAAAATCGCATCGATTTCTCAAGTTTCTTTCCTCAAATTTATTATCAGAAGATTGTTTATAACTCGTCAAATTGAGCAACTGAAATGTCTATCAAGTGCTCACCTGTAAGAGGTGGAAATGTCATTGGATGCCACAACCAACAAGGCGTCCAGTGCAAGGAAGCACACCTCAATCCCCACCCGGACCCACCCGCCCCGCCTTCCTCACAGGACACACATTTCTTTCCATCGTTCTACTTTTTACCATGCAAACAGTTTAAGCCAGTCTGGGTGTTCGCACTTCTTTCTTTCATGGCTGGCAACATTCACCAAAATCCAGACCCCACACCTTCCTCCAACACGTGGATCTGCCCATTATGTCACAAACCTATATTCAATCTATATCCAGCGCAACCACACATTCAAATGACTTCACCAAAAGTGTACAAATACGAACACACACAGATACAATCACAACTGGTGTTGCCATATCTGTCCAACCCCTTCTCCACTCACACAACCCTCTCCTTCGAAATGCCCCATCCTCATATCATCCTTCCCACTTAACCCTCAAAAGCATTCCACCGTCATTATCCCACTAATGCAACTACATACCACAAAACCACCAACTAACCCCATAACACCTCTCATGCAAATCAACTTATCCAAACACTCCTCATTCAATATCCTTCAATTCAACACAACGGCATACTCAACTCCAAAGATCAACTTAACATCTTCCTCAACAAACAAAATCCACATTTCCTGCATATTTTAAACCAAATTACAACCACACTCTCGCACCACTCTCTTCCAAAAAATACACAACATTCAGACAGATTGCAAGGCCGACAAAGAAGAGATTGATCACACTCATTCACAAATCTCTTTTCTACACATCTATCAGGCACCAACCCTCATTTGCACCCACTGAGCATAAAAAACCAACATACACGCACACACCAAGACATCAACATTTACATTCCTACCCCACATCTTGCCCAGCAAACCTCATACCCAACCTCAATACCATACTCAATCCACCAACACAATTCTAATCCTGGCAGATTGCAAAAAACCTGACAATCTCTAGCATTCATCCCTAATGGGACCGACATCGCCAACCAAATCTCCCTATCCATTACCTCTGCACTCTCAACACCAACTCACTCACACGCCTACCACAAAATCACACACCCACCTCACCCGATATATCTATTGCTATCTAAAAATGGCGAACTCTTACCACCCTCAACTTCGACAATCTCCGTATCATATCAACATTAATCTCAACAAAAATTTCATCACACACAAAAATAAAAACCCCATCAAATTTATCTACACAAACTACAATACCAATTGACCTACCTTCACACAAGATATAAACGCCATCCACTTTACCATAATAGACCCAACATCAACCCTCATACCGCCGAACAATCCTTGGAGTAACCAAATACATATATACCACTAAGCCATATCAAACAATACACCCCTTTCAATTTCAAAGATACACCTCGCATATTTCTACCGGAGATCACATTCGCACACTTGACTCCACACACCCAGGCATACCTCATCTCAACACTCAAATAAAGACTTCAATAGTACAAAACTTCAAGACAAATAAACGCAAAAGATAGATCTACAATCAAACATCTCGACGACAAACCTCAATCTCATACAAACACGTCCATCAAAATTGTCTAATTCGGCATAATTTTCAAATCTACTTTTTCATATAAATAAAACATTTTCCCCAAGGTGTTCTAACCGTGCTGATGGGATGTGAGGCTGTATAAGTTTCAGTCATTAACGGTATTGTACGAGTACATAGATGTATTCTACATTTTCCCCAAGGTGTTTTAACCGTGTTGATAAGATGTGAGGCTGGATAAGTTTCAGTCATTAACGATATTGTACGAAGTATACATGGATGTATTCTACATTTTCCAAAGGTTGTGCTTGGAAATTTCCTAAACGTGCTGGTGGGATGTGAGGCTGGATAAGTTTCAGTCATTAACGATATTGTACGAAGTACATGGATGTATTCTAGATTTTCCCAAGGTTGTGCTGGGAAATTTCCTAAACGTGCTGGTGGAATGTGAGACTGGATAAGTTCCTGTCATTAACTTTATTTTAAATATATTCTACATTTTTAGAACACATTGTACCGATCATATAATTGTTTTTTCATTTATATTTTCTGGTTCTCTAAATAATTGGTTTTATTGGTATTTTTACTTTCATAAAACTAAACTAAACTAATCAGGTTGAATTTTTGTTAATTTTACAATTCATTATTCGTTTCAATTAGAATAGAATAGAATAGAATAGAATAGAATAGAATAGAATGGTTTATTGGTTAAAAATCACATAGAATGATTCGATGGTACATAGAATAATCAAGTGTCGCATAAAACTTATAATAAAATTAAAATCATAAAAAGGTCATGGTTACAAATCATTAGCTGAGAAACAAGGTAAGAGGCTGCGTCTGAACCTTTCAGTTTTGCATTTGATTTGCGACGTCTTCTTAGGTCCATCTCTATGTTTTCACTGCGGTGTTTTTCCAGAATTTCGTAAAGAGTACCTTCTCTATACTGGACTAATCGTTTACAGAAGTTTTTCACTATGTTCTGTCGGAATTGTGATAGTGTTAGTGATTTTACTAGAAGAAGTGCAGAGGTGTAAGATTGGTCAGGGTTGATAATCTTATAGGCTCGACATTGAACAGCCTCTAGCTTATCCTTAGCTAAAAAAACTAAGAAACTGCATTTGCATATGTGAATGAATCAAAGTGTGCATGGAAATTTCCAGTGCACTAGATCCCACACCTGATCAGCTGGATTATCTGCTAATTGGTGACAATGAAAATGATACCAAGACAAACAGGAATGGCAACCAATTGATCAAACATCATATATTATATAGTGTTATCACATGACAAACAGTTCCAGTCAGAACTGGACATCAGTGTCCTGATGTGGTGGTTCTTTGGAAGCCTCTATGTATTTAACTGTGAAGAAATGTTTCACTTAGTTGACCTCAACTTCTGTATCTTAAAGTGCATTGGGTAAAGCATCCGTCTCTTCAGGATCAATTTCTTTTTAAATTAATCATATTTTTCAATAAATTAATTTCTTTTTTAAAACAACTACTCAGACCAATAGCTTATAAAATTATGGAATTAACTACTCAGACCAATTGCCCATGAAATTATGGAGCCAAGTACTCAGACCATTAGCCACTGTGCATAATCAATATCATGGTGCCTGTTCTTACTTTAGACATGGAAAATAAATGTCTGATCTGGATAAGTACTCTTTTTTAGTGTATGTTGACTAAATATATATGCCTATAATATTAATAATGTGGTGATCATCAAGAATCTAGCTATAAAAATTAGTTTTTTCCTTTTTATATAAAATATTCTAAAATAAATGTATTAAATTTGTAATAATATATTACATACTTTATGAAGTTAAGTATAAATTACTTAAAATACACTTAGTTTAATTGAAATTTACTCTAAGCATTACTTTTGGTTTCAAAATTACAGGTCTTCCATATAATTTGTTCTCCATATGTGATAATGTAATAAATGATTTCCCACCTTTAAAAATACATGATATTCATAGAATAACATCTAATTCTGAAACTATCATTTTTTTATAGACTAGACAGTAGTCTAGTCTCATTTCTCAAGAAATGTACAACTGTTTTGTTTTTATCATTCAAGTATTACATTGGATCTGGCAGCATTATATTTTCATATATTATGATATTCCTTGAACTTTGTTGAATCATGTATGAAGTTTGTGGTTAAAAAGTTATACTATAGAATATGGTAAAAAGTTCCTGCTAGTCTCATTCATAAAGATTGGGGTTAATAGCTAAAGTGATTGGAACTGGAAGATCTTATGGCAGGTTTGATGTTGTATAATTGTATACAACAGACATTTATAACTATAATTATTTTATTTTGATGATAAATATACTTAGTCTATAATCTTAAACCGTTAATTGTATTATGTCTACCTGTATTTTACATAAAACTATATATGTATAAGTAGACACATTTATATTATACAGCATTCAAAAATTAGAAATGTTCCTTAATAATTGTTTTATTAGAAAATAATTGACATACCTATTTATTAAATATTGTGGTATATTAGAATATTCAAAGTATTTTTTATCAAATAACCATTGATTTATTATTTCAATCATAAGAAGTAGAATTTTGAGGTGTAAATAAGCATTTTTTTATTTCAAAAATTAATTTTTATGATATTTTAAACAAAGGAATAATATAGAAAACATCAATAAAAATAATACAATTTTATTATATCAAATTAAGACAATATTGATTAAAATGAAGCAGAAAATATAATACATGAAGAATAGATGTTAATACTAAAAAAATACACACATTTTAAATTTAAATAAAAACCAAAAGAAAGAAACTAGGAAAGTGGAACAAAAAAACTAAATCAATAAACCCTTTAAACCGCTGTAGTTGAAAAGTCAATATTGTTTATTATATAGAGAGTTGTCAAGCATTAAAACCACACCTGTAAATTGTTTGAAAACCAAATCCTATTCACTTTTGAGGACTATAGCATCCAAGGCAAAATAGCATAATTAGGGATGGACATGTTTTAATTAATTAGCACTCAAAAGTTAAAATCAACATGATATGCATAAAAGTATATCACTAACTATTTTTATAGTAGCTCTATCACTATTTATTAAATATGTGGAGAATTATTTCAAAAGTTATTCATGCTTTCTCAAGAATAAGCAACCATTAACTATAGTTTTTCTTTTAAATATAGCTCACCTAACATTATTATTTTTAATAATTTGGATACAGCTAAATAGTAAATGTTGTATCACATCAATTATAATAAGATGTTTCCAAATTATATTTAATATTAATTTAATTGCTGTTTTCGATTTTTCATCTTATACGGGTTTTTAATAAGTGTCGCGACTGAACCATTTATGTTGGGTATAAGAAAAATGATTTAGTTAGAGGCCATAAGAATTATGTACATGCATTTATAGATATAAAACATTGCTCAAATCTTTTTGCTATTTTTTTTTGCTGCATATATTTTCTAATTTGACATTTATTTAGGTATTAAACTGTAGTTTTTCCAGTAATTATATCTATGTAGCATACATAATGTTATGCGAAATTATTACAATGAATCCACTGCTGGATTAAAGCATGTTTGTGTAGGGATGTAAATTAATCAATACATTATATGTATATAACAATAAGATACTTATTGCTTTATATTTTCAACAGCTGTCAAATTGAGATTAAGTAAGAAATATTTCCTTTCTATAGTAAAGCATCTAATGTAAAAATAAATTTTAACATAAATGATACACTATAAAAAACATCTTGACAAATATATATTTATTTATCTTATTCTTTAATTTTTTATCAGAAAATTTTCACAAGACTAATATCTGATAGGTTAGACAAGTACTGACAGTTTATATTTTATGCACAGACTTCTAATCACAATACATATTTATACATCATTTATATTTGTAGGCAATCTTTTTAACCATTGATCTAAATATATGGACTAGTAGAACAGATGTCTAAATGTATATCACTATTATTGTTGTGTTTCAATTGTACATACCTCAAATATTATCTAATATATGCTTCAACTTTTAATAATGTATTATGTTTAAATTATTTAATTTGAACATGTATTTATAGATACTGTTAGTTATACCTATTTTGACTTAAAATAAAATAACTTACTACAATTCTTGTCTCTGTTTAATTTGGATGACATTATTGTTTGTAAAGTCTTGTTTTCTTTGATTGGATTTGGATTTGGATTGAATTAATTTTATCCTGAAATAATTGTCTATTTTAGAAATATTTTACATCTTTGTAATTATAACACATTCTACGCATATATGGAGGCAAATATGCATGGACAAATGGTTTCTGCACAAAATCAAAATCGTCCAGGAAGCATACCATTAACTTATGTTATAGACTGTTCTGTGCAAAAGGTTTACGGGGAAATACAGCGACTTGTTGAATTGTAAGTAGTTTTTATTCAATATTTAATTTTTGACTTCGTTATATCTCTTTTATACACTGTTAGTCAAAATAAATGGAAATATTGCCTGCTTAGTGCAACGTTAAATTCTCTCAACGCTAATTTCTTTATGCTAAAACAGGCAATAAACTCTCTATATATACCCTCCCATCCACGTAGGAGTACTCTCATTGGCTGAAATAAAAATCAATAACTATAAATAGCAAAACACATCATCTTTTAGACACAGGGTTTTCCATTTATTTTGGAAATCAGTGTATATCTGAATAATTTTACTGGTAGAGTCAATTTAATATGTAGAATTCATTTTTATTATTTTTTAATGATGTATGAAATAGTTATGTACTATTTTTCGTTTTCAGTCGTTTTCGTTCGTACAATAAAATTATACATAAAATACGTAATAAAATCAAAATTTTATTATATATACATTTTTTCTAAGCAGAGCATTAATATCCCTGAGCTTAGCAACGTTTTCTATTTATTTTCTTGAGTTTTAATATAATATGAACATTTTATTTTGAGTTTCAATAAAATCATTTTCAATGAAAGCAAGATGATGTATGCAAAATGCTGGATTTAACAGCGGTCAAATTGCATCTTTATATTAATAAAATATGTATGATTTCGTCCATTTTGTTTCACGAATTGAAAATAATTAACATTGTATTAATGTCAAACAGTGCGGATAGAATTTCTTTAAATTAATTAAAGTTTAATGCATTTGCGAATCATGTTTTGTTAAGTTTTTATTGCTAATAAATAGTTATGTTAAAAATTTAGTTCCTTCTTATTTTTCCCCATTTTAATACGCTTTTGATGAAAATAAGAAAACTAATATGGCGACTGATGAAAAATAAACATTGCAAATTTTAAACAAAATTATATGTTTCATGGTTAAATGACGTCATTGGTGATATTATAACTTTCCTTACGTAAAATTATGTATTACAAATATATTTCATACGTTTAATACTCATTTTATTATGATTCATTAAGTTAAAATGTACTCTAAAGAAATATTCAAATTATTGACTTTTCGCAAACTATTGGAGTCAACGCTCTGTGTATTCATTACTCTAAGGTTTATACAATAAAAAGTAAAATTATCAAATACATTTATTGCCTAAATAATCAAAATGTGTTCCGAATTTTAAATGAACTAGGATACATTTATACATACTCAATTTACATACTGTAGCCCGGAAAATATTTAATGTAATTTGTATGAATGAATTCTAGATAAATAGGTAGGTATTTAAAATTTTGCACAATTTAATATTTTGATTGCAGTCTATCATCTATTGATTTTCTATAATTTCATATTTAAATACTCATTTTAGTCGTATTTTCTCAAATTTGTGATACTTGGTTATTTAATCAAAATATAATGCATGTTGTTATTATTGTTGTTAACCAGTTAAGTAAAGTATTAATTACAACGTTTCCTATTTACTAAAATTTGCAATGTGTTGTGTGGAAATTAAATTAGGATTGATACTTTGTTTAATTGTAAACAATATTCTGTTATAAATATCGTGTTATTCATATCAAAGTTAATAAATTTATGCTGCCCTACATTTAACGGAAATTGAACATATTTATTCTATGTCAATTTTTCAAATTTTGTGACCTTTAGGTTTCCAGGAAAATCAGATATCGAAAAAAAAGTTGAGATTGCCTTAGTGTTGAGTCGAAGTCGACACCTTTTTATACGACTGCTTGCACTTGTAAAATGGGCTAACAGTGCATCAAAAGTGGATA
Source organism: Invenusta paracnida (assembly GCA_036023295.1). Classification (NCBI taxonomy): domain Eukaryota; kingdom Metazoa; phylum Platyhelminthes; order Proseriata; family Coelogynoporidae; genus Invenusta; species Invenusta paracnida. Next base: position 9,775 of record JAYRBW010132291.1, read on the forward strand.
AGTGTGAAGTGAGTTACTTTAAACTATTTTGTCGTAAATCTAAATATACCATACATGTAAATATACCATTTAAACCATACGTTAAACCTAGTTAATGTAACTTTGTAAAGGATTCTTTTGTGTATTACCATTTTTAATAATTTGTATTTCACAGTAATATTTTAACGCATTTTAGTGTCATCTTTAAGGAACAATACTTTAAACGTATGTTATAGGATAATATGACGTCCAATTTCTCTGAAGTCAGTTTTTAATTTTGTGTTTTATTTTTTGGTCATGTTTTATTTTCTGTTTTTTTATATAGTAATATGTCTTACTTTCTTGAATTACGATTTACAATGACAACACTATGATTGATATCAATTACAATTTAAATATTATCTTAAAAGTATATGTTATTTTAAAAACCATGTGTATACAACGCGTTTTTATTATGTTTCATGATTTATTTCAATTGTATTGTTTTTCTAAATTTTTGGTTCAGAAATTCGTTGTATGAGTAATGAAATATTGTCTAATTTACGATTAATCCACAATTTTATTCAATAGAATAAACACATTTAAATAATTAGTTTTCACTAAAATTGCACTATGGAATGATTGTATAGTTTTATTTCTTGTTTGTAGTTTAATTGTTAATTTTTACTCTTTGTTATGTTTTATTAACATTTAATGAGTGAATTCTACCTTCTAAATGTAAAATATATTTCTTATATATAGAAAATTTCAAATTTCCTTGATGAGCAAAGTATGTTTTTACTCGAATCTGCAAATTTCTTGTCACGAATGACAAGAGAAACACTTGTTGGAGCAAGGTGATGTGTTCTTTTATATTATGTTCTCGGTTCTTTTTATAAACATATTGTAACATTGCATATTTTTCCTTTTAGACTCCCTCCTTTTGGTGTTGTTTTAGCCACTGATGTTCTCACTAAGAAGACATATATACGTCTGCCAACTTGTATCAAGGTATATTGTTACAGAAAATAAACGCCTTTTCATGCGTATCTTTTGTGTTTCGACTTTTCAAATTAATTTAATAATTTAATCTATAATTGTTCGTTTCTCCTACTTTGTAGAACAAGTTTGTACCATTTGGTGCTATAACTAAATGGGAAAAATTGGAGACATTGACCGAACTAAACAAACTAATTCAATACCGTCTAAGCAGTATTGTTTTGCCTCTACAAATGCGCAGTGTGCGGATAAGTAAGTGTTTTTTCGGTCCTTAAATTTAGGTTTTATTTGATATCCAAAGAATTTAATCAGATAAATACTTAATTGTTATAAAATATATAGGTTTCTTGCAAATGCAATTTTGTTAAAAGTTATAATGTAACGCTTACGCAAAAAAGAAACTGTATTATTACCACATCTCACTGTATTATTTTTTCTAGAGAACGGGCGAGCAATTTTTTCAGTGGCTAATGAATTTAAGGTAAATTATATTTTCCCTAAAATTTTGAAGAAAGTGGTGGTTTTATAAATAATTGTAAATTAATATTTTTGTTTTAGATATCACTTACGTTAATGTCAGATGTCCTTGATTTTCCATGGCGAATACTAAAAGTGAAAATTCTTATCTCTGACCAAATTGTTGGAAGTACGTTAATTAATGTTTCTGTATATTTTAAATAAATGATGAAAGGGGGCTGTTATGAACAATATTATTTTATTATATCAAATAATAAATTTAGTTATATATAATTAAACTGGTACATTTAAGTTTACTAGGCTTCCTAAAAGATACTCGCTAAATTTCAGCCCCATGGGACATGATATGATAAAACACATTTCTAGAGAACAGAACATCTTGACTCTTACATTTTATGTATTTAATTCACTGTTAATCACTAAACAAATAATTCCTTGGTTGTGTATTGTTATCATTCTTGTTAAAGTCTTATAATAATAAATTACATCATGTTACTCAATTGCAATATTTTCATATAAAAGAATTGTTATTCTTATTGTACACTTTGATTCCTTCTAATGTATTTTTTAAATCTTATTTTAAGCCGTATTTAGTATTAAAAAAAACTTTTCTTCAGAAGGACGACCTTTGGTGCACCCAATGCAAATACGGTTTTTACTTCAACAACTTCAAGCTCGCGTTCTGGTCAAGAGTTTAGAGAAGCGTAATCCAATCATCCATTTATACGAGATGTTACGTATCCTTTTAAACTGGTAGCATTTTATCCAGTCAGATTTCTTAATATTTAAGATGTAATGTATACTATTTTTGATAAATTATTAAAATACAGGTGAATAGTTACACCTGAGGCGTTGTAGACCGTTATTAACTAACCTACACGTTTTTTACTTTTATGATAATATAGTTTTCTCGTAAAATTTCCTCTATGGGTCAGTCATATTATAATATGTTGTATTCAGAAATATTTTTGTGGTGTGCCGTATATTAAATATGTAAGACAAAATCTATGATTATATGTGTAGTATGAAAATAACTGTCCTTCGATGTATTGAGTCTTGAAATTGCTTTAATACCGTATTTTTATTTGACGGATTATATTTTTTAATCTAATTGAAATCTGTTTAAAGTGTTGTTCATTTTATTAAATGTGGCGTACAAAGTACATCTAAGAGTCCTGAGGAAGGGGCAATTTCCTTGGAGGTGAGAGCGGACCCCAGCATGGACACGACAAAGAATTAGAAGATTGATTATATCTTCAAAAGTAACGAGAAGAACCGGCGTTTCAGCTTACTTTTCTTGAAGGTTACAATGGCCCGGGACCCACTGAAGGTAGATTGCTGTGGTTACTGAGAGGTACCTGAAAAGGATCTATATCTGTATGCAGACCAGAGGTGAGTCGTCTCAGGAACTAGGTGCCCGATGCCGGATATCTCGTGAAGGGTAAGGAGGTTAGCAGCGGCTTCTAATCTAAGCCTTGGAGACAGAAAAATAAAAGAGGAAAAGCCAGGACGTTGACAGTTCGGAGTAGGGTACATCACTATTTGGGTTCCACCAAGGATGATTCCGATTATCCAGATAAGAAGGTCAGGGGAAGACCGTCGAGTGTGAGAAAAGCTGTCTGTCTTTTTGTTTCTTGCGGGTCCTTACTAGGTGTTGAGGTCGAAGATTGGGTAAATCGTGATGCGGAAGGAGTCCTTCCAGGGGCAGCTCCTATAAAAACATTTTCCTTTGGTTGTTTTCTATGACGGTTCCTTTGAAAATATTGGTTGGCAACGTATCTACAGTTCCGATTAAGCTCACCGGATATCGTTTATATCATACTTTAAGGGTATGACTTTGCAATCAAACTTTAACATTAAAGTACGGCAATCACATTTTTGCATACCTTTCTAGCCCAAAATTTAAAATTATATTCGTTTAATTTGAAGTAAAGTACGCCTCAATATTTACATTATTGAATATTTAAATCGCACTATTTCACTTTTTTAACCATAAAATTAAGCATACTTAAATTTAATTTGGCCCTTAATATGTGATGTGTTGAGTAGTTCAGTAACGTATTAATCCAGAGTATTGTAAATCACCAACTCAAGCTTTAACAGTTTAAACACCCGTTGAATAGATCATAAAGTAAGTGTCTGTGTGTAATGCCTAAAAATTCGGATGATCTTATTTAGTTAAATGCATGTTTAAGGGCCCATGATTGCTATCAAAGCTTAAATAATATAATATAATACAATTTTACAATTTGTAACTACTTTTTAATGTCTATTTATAGATTATCATATAGGTTTAAATAATTTATTTACGCTTAAAATAAACTTTGCCTATACATTGTATATTGTAATCTGCCAATGTACAAGAGACAAACATACGTACGTTGGAACAAGACCATCAAGTTTTACATTACATTAATAATATACCTCCTCAGCTATTTATTACGATTTTCTTTATAATATGGGCACCATTTTTTTATTTAAACCTTAACAAATAACATGTTTTGATCAATCAGACTCTTTTTGCACTTCTCTCCAATTGGATCTACTGCATGATCAGGCCCTTCGGTTTATTCGATCCCAACATTCTGACGACAATTTCTCTATAGTTAGCTATCATATTGGCAGTCAACTTACTTTGACCTACTGGCGACAACTTTCAGAACCTTCGGATGGTAAATCGCCAAAATGTAAGTTTACTTAAACGGGCCCATATTACTCTTGAATTCTTTAGAATTTTTCGAACTAGTATTAAGAGTTTCAATGTATGGTTTTTAATATTTACTTGTGTGTCTATTCTTCAGTTTATTCCGTATGCATTCATCTGGATGCCGTAGATCCTCATCAACCGTTGCGTGTAATACATACCCCAGATCTTCCATTGTCTGATCAACGCTCTATTTCCTCAGCTATTCAGGTATTTTCTATTGAACAATATACTTTAAAAAATGGAAGAATTAGTATAGATTATATGTTTCTAAATTTTTACTTTTACACTTATTTAACGCTTAAATAGTTTTTTAGTGTCTTACTTCAGATATATATATATATTATAACAGCATTATCTTTCAGTTATCAATATCTTTAATCTCTGAATACTTTTACAGGGTGTCCGCGATCCTGAAAAAAAAACGGGAATTTGGTTAAAAATGGGGGGAATTCAAGGAAAAAACCTGAATAAAACCATTTACAGAATAAAAACCGGGAATTGGTCTTGATAGTTTTGTTGTTTATTTTTTTAATTATTTGCTAGCAGTTGCCCAGTCTTTTATTACCTTATAATAAATGTGAATTTTGTCATTTTCAACTAACATCATTTTTGTTGCTGCAGAATTGTGTATGATTAACTTATGATAAGACTTAATGAACAATGGTTTAAATGGTATTCAATGAATGATGATCGAATGAGTTCGTTCTACTCAGAAATCATTGGTAAATCTTCTGAATAAAAGGAGCTATGGATTGCTGTTAAATAATACTCATATTATCCCATGATAACGCTATGTAGTAGAAAGCGGCTTTTCTGTTAATGAAAGCATTCTTGCGGAAAATTTGAAAGAAACTTCCTCATTTCTCAGTGAATGGTTTATGACAGTGTCAAGTCTTTGGATGATCCCCTGGATGTCCTAATTACGCCTTTTTAATGCAATCTGCTCGATCCACTAGACTCAAATATCGCACTGCTTTGGAAAGTAATCGTTCTACGGATGCAGCTGCAGCCTTAGAATAACAACGAAAGCGCAAGCCAAGGCTAAAGAACGTTTCGACGAATTGCATGCCAAACGACTGTATTTAAAGACACAAACAGAAGCAGCTGATCAGCTAATTGTTCATCAGATGGCTGATTAAGAAAGACATTCTGCTGAAGAATCCTTATGATACATATTTATTTAATATCATTTATTATATATATATATTTTATGAATGTGCTTATGTTTTCAATAGATAATTTAGGTTATTGCTTGTTTGAATTCTTAACATACCAGTAAAATATTGAAAATTATAAACTGGGAAAATGGCAATTATTAGTCGAGAAAAACCGGGAATTCGATTGTGATTGTAGCGCGGACACCCTGTTTTTAATATTAATGTTTAATTTTATATTCGTATGTTTGTATATAAATAAATTCCAATAGCTTGTATTTTTTATATTTAAATATCTTCCAGACAAGAAATCCTTCGCTGGAACTACTGCTAACACGGACTATGGCTGTTAGAAGTCGAAAAATTCTCGAGGTTTGTATTATACTCGTCATTTATTATTTCTATTTTCTTCTTTATTGTTTAATAATTCATACAAATATGGCCTATTTGATATATTAATATTTTATCTGCCTAAAATAATCACAAAAAGCTTTACGGCTTGCGCTTATGAACTCTTAGGCCAAGGGGGCTGTCTATTGATGTTACAAATATTGCATCGTACTGGTTGACCGGCAGCTGGTGCATTTAAAGTGCACTGCCTGCCATCGGGTGCGAGATTGACCATATTTTCCATAGAGTAATAATACCAAGAGAGTTCACTTAGGGCATTTAAATGTATACATCTATAAAAATTTGCAGACAAGGTATTTCGACCATGTAGATTTTGAATTTAATTGTAAAAATGCTCTAAAAAAATTGCCTCCCTGATTTATGGTAACATACTACTTTATTCCCACCAAAAA
>JAYRBW010132302.1:0-15871 GCA_036023295.1 Invenusta paracnida
CCTTATGAGTAAGGATGTCTATTTGACACACACTGTTTGTTTTTATGTTGTCAATATCCACTGTCACTGTATGTTATAAATATGTTATCAATATCATGCTATGTCATTGTAAATATGTCAAAATATTCATGTATAGAATTTTGAGTAGAATTTTCTTAATTTTGAATAGAATTTTCTCAATTTGGAATATTATGGAAAGTTTGTAGGGACTTCTGGGACACCCTGTATATATAGTTAGAATTCCAGTGAAAATGTGTATAATTGTATTAGAAAAATTATGTATAATAACATAAAATGTCCCTCAAACTTTATCTATATACATAGTTTACTTCTTTTCTACCAAAATTAATCAGTATTTACATTTACAAGCTTAATGAATGCATTTTGATAGATAAAGAAGGTATCTTAACACTTCCAAGTGATTGAGACAGCCATCAATAACTGACTTTCAATGCTAAAAGCTCCAGAAAAGTTTACTGTTAAAGTCCCAGAAATATCTTAGTAAGATATGCTTAAATTAGGTAATATTTTTATTCAAAAATTATCATTCTATGTTTCATATACATATGTGTAACATGTTATGTAGCATTAATAAATAAATATATTCAAAACAATCATTACTCCTGCTTAACTCACAGACTTCTAAATAATTGCTCCATGTAATATTGATAAAAATGTAGTATTCAATAGTATGGCATTAACATTTACATAGTGGCAAAGATTGTTGCATTTGGATGGTGCAGTTATTTAAGTCCATTAATAAGTGTAAAATATCTTTTTAAATTTATAGCTCATTATAAACATGGTAAATTCATGCTTTTTGACCACAAAACCAATTTATTATATCTGATATCGTACAATACCCATTTCTATACATATAAGCAAAGTTATTATTATATGTACTAATGAATGTGTTTTTATGAGACCCAAACATTTGCCTGTTATAACTTGTTATGATAAAGTATTCAACAAGTTATTGTAATATAAGTATTATGCAAGTTAGCTTATATCATAAAATAATGAAATATGTGTGAAGTGTTATAATATGTCAGTTTAAAAAAAAAAAATTTACGGTTTTTTTACTTTTATAAATTGTCAAGGTATGTTGCTTATAATTGGTGTAAATGTACTTATTGTTATAGTAAGTATTGTATCTTTATCAGTAAAATGTATAAAACTAGTTAATTACTTAATTTAGTAGTAATGTTAAAATCATTGTTAACTCAAGTCAGATATTTACTATTATTTAAACACATTTTTTACTTATATAAATTCTTTTATGGTATGACCTAATGCTCTTTTGCCATGTTTTGCTATTCTGTTGCTATTCTACTATGGAAATGTAATTAATTGGTTTATATTTGTTTCATTTTACTATTTTATTTAATCATACCTTCACAGCATTATTATTAAAAAAAGTTATAGTATACATGTCAGTTCAATTATTATTCAGCTTATAAAGATAATAGATAATATTTTAATTAGTTTGAACTCTAATTTTACATATGCTCCAAATTAAAAATATTTTTAAGGTATACTTGATATCCTTTTAAATGTTATTATGGTTAGTGATTAAAATAGATAAATCAAATGAAAATACAACAAATAAATAACGAATATAGGGTAACTACATAAAAGAGAATACCAATGCAATAAATAACATTTGTTATTACATGTTAATAAAGAACAATTGATTGATAAATGCTTGTTTTAAGATTTATTAATGTGTTAAATTATGTGTTGTTTGAATAAAAAATATGATTAAATGAAAATATAATAAGTCTCATCTTCATTTATCATTTTTTTTATTTATTGTTGAAAAATAAATTGTTATTAAAAGCAAATAATTTTTTTATATTGAATAAGACAGCATATATGTGAATAGACAACCACATTTCACAGAAATATTGCGTAAACATAAATGCTTTAAGCTTTTTCAATTTGCTTTTATATATGAAAACTAGGATCTGTAAATTTAAAAGTTTTGTATATAAACTTCTTCAAAGCTAAATTTCAAAATCTTTGTTTTGTTAATTATGAACTATTATTATTCCTCAATTATGCTTAAAATCATACCTTGTTACAAAATCTTCATACATTCTATCTATTACACTGTGTTCATTCGATATGTATACATGTATAAAGTTAAGCATAACAATAATGCTTGTAACAGCTTCACTCATATCATAATTATTCTTAACAATATAGTTTTTAAAAGATATATAAAACTTTATAATGTCACCTATTTTCTGAAATACAGGATTGTAATAACATGATTGTTTTGTTATTCAACGTCTAAAACGTGATTTATGCCGATTATTCTATCCTTGTTCTATATTCAATACTTTTCTACATTGATCCAAAACTCGTGTCACTATCACACTTTTCCTTTAAAAGTTGGTGGTTAAAAAGGAAAACCATCAAATACACACTCATAATACAAGCTATTTTATACAATTATTGACTAAATCGTTTGTTTCTAATGAAGAACAATGAATGAGTACATTATGTTTAATTGAAAAGCAAATGACAAGAAACAATGATCACACTATTTTATTAATTTTGAATTTCAGCTCGGGATTTTTGCATCGTTGAGCGTCCTACTTTTAATCAGCGTGAGCAACCTCTTCCAATGTGTCTCAGCCCAGACGGAGAACTCAACAAGAACAACAATAGATGCGGCTAACTCGACAAGCGTCACCAACACCACCAAACCAGCGTCATGTCTCTCGCGACTCAATGTCTCCTGCATCCCCGGTCTCATCCTCCCTGTCTGGTATCCCCAACCAAGAGGCGCGCTCGATCGAGCCGTCAGAGGCACAGTCTACCTGCTCACACTACTCTACACCTTCGTTGGGATCTCCATCGTGGCAGACCGATTCATGGAGGCCATTGAGATGATCACCGCGACAGAGAAGCGAATCCGAGGTGTCACCGATACGGGTGAGACATTCACCATCCGAGTCCGCGTGTGGAATGAGACCGTCTCTAATCTGACGCTGATGGCTCTCGGGTCCTCTGCTCCGGAGATTATGCTTTCTATCATTGAGATTTTTGCCAAGCATTTCGAGGCGGGCGACCTTGGACCCAGCACTATTCTCGGCAGCGCTGCCTTCAATCTCTTTGTCATCATGGCTATCTGCGTTCTCGTGATTCCCAAAGGCGAGATTCGTCGTGTAAAGAACGTCGGTGTCTTCTTCGTTGTGGGCATCTGGAGTGTCTTCGCCTATGTCTGGCTCTACCTGATCACTTCAGTGATGACCCCGGGTGTCATCGAGCTCTGGGAGGCTGTCCTCACCTTCGCCTTCTTCCCGCTCACCGTGCTTACGGCCTATGTCGCCGAGAAGAGTGATCTTTGCAGCTCCACTTATATTGCGCCACCCACTCCCACTGCAGCCGGCGCGGCAACTCCCGGGGGGACCGCGGGACGGCATCCCGCTGAGCACTTGGCATCATCGGAGGGGAACGACTCGGATAGATCCTTCAATCGGATCCAGCGTCGCTTTTTCACAATCCTGGAGGATGTCCGTGAACGATACCCCAACGCGTTGCCCGACAGGCAGGAAGAGCTTGCGAGACTGGAGTTAAATGTGCAGAACAGGAAGTCGCGGATCAGCTACCGATTGCAGGGCTTCCCGGCGGCGATGGCCCACGCGGGCAGTAGGACAGCCTATCCGGACGTGGTCGGGGTGAATGGACTGTCGCGAAAGTGGCGACCACAGAAGCAACTGGTGTGGTTTGATCCGCAGCACTATCATGTGTTGGAGAACATTGGCTCCGTGATTATTGGAGTTGTGCGGGAAGGAGGAGATCTGGAAGTGCCGCTTACAGTGAGAAAATCATTTCAGTTCTTGTAGCATATGTCACTAAGTAGACCTTCTATCCATGGTGTAAACATGCAATGAATCTCAAAATATGTCTAACACAATCGTTTAGAGGTAATATGAGTAGTAATTTAATTGCTACTTTAATTTCAATTTAGTATTTTAATGCGATTATACATATGGAAGGATACATTATTTTTTTTAAATATCAAAACACACCTAAAAAATCGTTCAAATCTTTGAAGGAAGGTTAAAAATCACTTCTTCACGATCCCAATCTTCCAGTTCCACTGCGAGACAATTCCTGGAACAGCCCACGCTGAGGAAGACTACCGCCCCATCAAACGGGACTTCATCTTCGAGCCGGGCCAGTCCAAGATCACCTTCCCAATTGAGATCATCGACGACGAGATCTTCGAAGACACCGAGTACTTCACGGTGGAGCTGTCCGATCTGCGCTTCCCCAGTGAGACTCTCTGCTGTCAGGACCTGCGCAAGAAGAAGAAGAAGAAGCCCCTGGCAGATCGAATGCCCGCCATTCCGCGCAGGGGGGGAACCTGGGTTCCGGCATGTCCGGTCATGTACGACTTCAAGAAGGGCGGGGCCGTGACGATTGTCACGATTCTCGACGATGATCACGCGGGTGTCTTTGAATTTGACGAGCTGGAGATGACAGTGGCGGAGAACTGTGGCACTGTTGAGGTACCGGTTGAGCGGGCTATGGGTACGTCACTTTCACTCTCTCTCTCTCTCTCTCTTAACTTTGTGCCAAATTCGGGGTTAAAACCAACCCCTCAGTGAAGACAAAACACTCAACGCTGTTTGATTGCTATAAGAATTTCAACTGTTATATATATGAAAACGTTGTTAAGTGAAAAATGAATGATAAAATTCTTAGTTTAACGCATCACCTATAACAACGATTCCCATTTAGCAAAATTAGAAAAATACAAAAATTCCACATAACATTATATTAATAATAGTTATAGCTTAGTTAATATCTATTGTAATATTTTATCTATGAATTTTGGATTATCGTTGCTGCTTATTGTATCCTCTCCAAATATAGCCTTTTTTAAACTTTCCTCTAAAATTTTAAAACGAGGCTAGCATAGAAACGAACAGAGAGACTATCGTTAAACTATGTATACATAGATGTTAGATAGTCTTAAATAGTAGTCTTGCTTTGAAAGATGATTAAAAAGTAACGATTGCAAGTTTGCGAAAGGTTTACTTACTGCTATAGGTGACAGTTGTATGATATGTACATTCTACACAATTAAGTATTCTCTCAGTCAGGTCATGTATTTATTCAGCCTTAACAACTTATACTTGTGAGTTTAAAACAGGGGATGAATCATGAAATTCATCACGCAGCGCTGTGTAGTTTGAATATTTCTCCCAATGAGTAAGGAAAAATTTCGCCTCGTTCGAGGACTACGTGATTATCGAACGAGGCGTCGTTGTTATTTGTTAAGAAAACATGTTGGCAGCAAAAATAAGAAGTATTTTAAATTAAAATAGAAGACAAAAAACTATGCTACAGTTCTAAATGTAATTATTAATATTTATAATTATCGATTGTTTTAATTTATAAAATGAATAAATATAGACGCCATTCTATTTAGACAATAAAATCATGCCATAATACTGTGCAGCTTACAATTGAAATAAGAAATCGGAAGATTTAAGCAATATAGAGGATAATTTCATTGTATTTTTAGAGACATGCAAAAGTCAGTAGTTATCAATTAATTTGACTACGAATAATGGTTAACATGATATATTATAAATGTATTCAATATGAATGACTTTAGTATACATTATCTAAAATTAGCTAGAAGACACAAATCCTGGTCAATTTTTTTCTTTATATATGCCTAAATGTTTGGTAAAATTCGCAAACTTAATAATAATTTAGATTTACGCGTATTAGAGCTTGATTATACATATTTTCATAGAAAATCATAGATAATTGATATAGCTTTTTATTATTATTTAAAACCGTTAATGTTCATTTGATATTTAGCTTATATTGAAATTGAATTGTATTTTTTTTGTTTTATTCTGGAAATCAAGAACCATGATTTCTTCGAAATATAACAAATACATTTTCTTTAATTTTGTGAAAGAAACAAATTTTGGTTAGCTACTTCTTTGTGTCACAAGTTAAATACATCATTTTTTAAATTTTACTTAAAATACAGTACTTACAAGTTATTCACTTTATAGTAGTTTACTAGAAAACGTGAATTTGTTAAATACTTTGTTTAATCGAAATATAATTATAATATTTAAATTATCCGTGTTTTTTTTAATAGTTTTGATGAAAAATATTATCTGCCCTCAAAAAGCTTCAAGAGACGAACTTCTTGAGCTACTAATTACTGCTTTGCAATGATTTTCTCCACATATAGCATAGATAGGCCATTCAGGCTAAACAGGGGAGATTAATCAAGCTCCAGGTACACTAAAAGTTCTCCTTCGTTTCAGGCGCTCGAGGTCCAGCTACAGTACCCTTCAATCTCCTGCCAATCACGGCCAAGCCCGATATCGATTACAAGGACGTCAGTGGCCAGTTGCACTTTATGAATGACGAAATCAGGTCAGTCCGCCAATCAAATTCTGGAATAGTTGAGCAATACTTTTTTATATAACCTACGTTCGGGCCGGGATTCCGAATGTCTCTTTAGTGTGGGGAAATGGTGTCTCTATTTTATGTAAATTGATCCTCTAATTAGGTGTTTCATGTAATGGTAAGTTTCGGAAAGTTAAAGGTAGGACCGTTAAAGTGGTAAAGATTTTCATACTTTCCTATTTATTCGCTTTATATATAAAATAGAATAATAATCGAATTAAATATTTTATATAAAATAAACAAAAAGTTTAATAAAAATATAATTAATTTACAATAAAATTGTTTTTATCGGTAAGCAAACTTTGTCTTTTTGAAATGTTTATAGTTCTGTGTTTGTTTAAATGATATTTTGCAGCAAGACTATCAGCATCCCGATAATAAATACAAAAGCCAACAAGAAGAGTGTCAAATTCAAAGTTGAATTGTTCGATCCGAAAATCTTTAGAACAGGTAGGCTTGTCTCCAATAATAATTAATTACTATGTTTCAGAAAATGTTTTTACTTTTAACCTGCTGTTTTGTATTATTTATTTGCTCTTACAGGCACTCGCATGTCAACAAGTAAGTGTTCAACCATTTCTTTTGTAAATCCACAATAAAATACTTCTATCATGTTTAGAATAACACATGTTTCGCTATTTTATATGAACTACAGCTAATTGTATTTATATTTTAATGCACAATTTACTGTCTTATTTCAACGTGGACTGTTGCATTTTTAATGACCATTTGTAAAGTCCGCCCCCAAAGTTTAATCCTGATTATTTTGTCAACCTTTTCAGGGAAATCGATGTCAAGATTAGAAACAAGTAACAAAATGAGAATCTATTTATTATTACTATTATTAATTATTTGTCTCGTTATCCTAATTGGAATATTAATATATAAACGTACATACATGTACATAGGTCGATTGAATAGGATAACACTTACATTTAAGGGATAATATTTAATCATATTGGCGCTCGTAAACTTCTTTGGCATCATCACTATTTCGCGTCCAGTATGAATTGTTAGTGCACTTCGATATGGAAATCAATATATAGCTTTGTTCTTTTGAAACTTTTCGACTGAATCATGTACGCTTTAAAGGCATATATAGACATCAGACTGTATCTCTTTTTATCTCACCTGGTGGTCTCCCAAACCTCATCTATGTATCTAGGGCCAGTTACGGTAACATAGAGCAAGCAGTTAGTCGTCTAAAACTCGCCATATCTCGGTTACCATGGCAGCTATTGACAAACAACTTTCAGGAATTCATTTGCAATTATGATCTCGGTAATGTTCTGAAATAAATAGGCTTAAATCAGTTTAAACTTTCTTTTATTCCCTAAATGAAGGTTTTTGGGATATCCCTAATGATTCAGTTGTCGATCAGTAGTTTTTGATTGATTAAAGCATTAATTGGTTGCATTTTTACGTCCTGTATAAGGAATATCAGGATTAATTACGTAAAAATTTTGGAACTTCAGTCTCTATTATAACACATACTTCTCTTCAATTTCTGGGTTTGGATTGTTTCAATTCTATGTCGGAGTTCTGCAAACAAGCAAAAAAGTACTTTTTGAATATTGAGTCCACACAAAACTGGATCAGTTTCGACTGTTGTTTCTTTGTCTTTAGCTTAAATATAAACTATAAACTGACGTACTGCTGTTTTATAATTAATAAATAAACTATTTTCTGTGGAAATTATTTCTTCGAATATGTGCAATCGATATTTTTTTGTATAGTCACACCTTTTTATTCCAGAAAGATCAGAGGACAACAGAGGTATTTCAATTATTTAATGCCTATTATACAACTAATTTATGCTATTTTCTATTTTAATGCCTCTTCTAAATTTGTCTCAAATATGAAATAAATGTCAAATTATTTTGTCGATTTAATTTATTATTTTTGTGTTTTTAAATAATTATTTTCAAACGTATTAAATATAATTTGAAATATTACATTCATAATATACTCGTATTTATAACATATATGCATATATTTAACATATTTGTTAAATTTTCAAATTTTCACTACATTTATAAAATGTAAACCTATATTTTGCAGACATTATAATATAATGTTATATCTTACGCAACTTATAAAACTTACTATGTTTACTCAATAGCTGATTAATTAACCCCCTATTATAATTAATTTGTAAAAACAATTGTTTATTTTAACAGTTCCATATACAGTCGAGGTGCCTCCAAATTTGAACAGTAAGATACTTAAAATTTTATTTGATTTTGAAAAACGCATTTTTCCTTTTTTTAGAAATAATTTAAGCATATGAAAGTTCACTGTTTATGTAGTATTTATGTCATGTATGTCTATATCAGTCAACTTACTGCAGTATTAATTGAAGTATAGTGTCTGAAAGACTAGTTTAGTTTTCAAACATTCTCTTGTAATAAATATTGCGATATAATGGAAATACATTTATTACATACAGCAGCAATGAAATATGTTTTTCACATTGCTTTGCAGTCGGAGCCAAAATGTTTTCAAGAGGTAAGTATGCTTTCACTTGCTCCCCTTAATTATTTGAACCCTTATTACAACAGTCTTATTAAATCCTATTTTTATGAAACGCAGACGAGAAGTTGAATCAGTTTCTTGTTAATTTTGTAGGCTATATGGCGGAGGAACATAGCGATTAAATTCAAGTTACTTTGTAAAAATAAGTCTCGGATAAACACACCTAATTTTGAATAATTTCGTTAAATATCGTACAGTTTTTATTTATTCTTATTAAATTAAAGTACAATGGGCTTTTTTCTTCATCGACCATGGAATTGTTTTATTGTAGATTATATTTTAATCAAAACTTGATAGTTAGAAATTCTGGTATTTTGACTAAATAAAGAGAAAAAGTTCTTTTTATCAGGTGTACTTCTTTTTGTATGTGTTGCCAATATTTAAATAACGTAGCTAAATTTAACGTCTCCACTAAGCGAGACATTCTTAGGCTTACTGGAATTGCGCATTGTATCATTGATATTTATATATATTATTCGTGTGTAATTGTGTTACTTCTATTGTTTGTTTTTTCTTCTTGAAGTTTCGCGTTTCTTTCCTCACTTACATATATATTCTTCTTCTTTTTCTGTTTTACTACATTACACTGTTTCAATTCCCGTTGTGTAGTTCCTTGTTTTCGATACTTAATAAACACATTATCATTCTATTAGTCGTTCCATTGTAGATTTATCGAATGTCGAAGCAGTATAAATGTGACAATTTTGATCTGAAATAGTGTAATATAGTGAAATGTATTTATTTTTCTAATGAATTGTTGTAAATATTGTGGTGATATATATCAAAATAAAGATCCTCGTAAGGCTTAAGACCTTCCTGTATAGAGAGCGTGTATTACACCTTGTGAAGCCATTTAAATATTGAAAGTGAAGTCATATGTCCGTTGAATTCAACTTTTGTTATAAATAATTATTATAACTTTGTATTTAACATATTGCTTGCGTTTTAATTTTATTTAGATTAATAATTTTCTTATGAAATAGTTCAAAATGATATCTCCCTAGCTATGAATCTAAGAAGAAAGCTATACCTTTTGACTGTTTTGTTTTCCTATTTTTAGTGGACTTGCCGGTAGTTAGCGGAAGCGTAATCAGCGGTAAAATGCAATTATCATTATAGTTTGTTTTCATTATTTGTTGAGTGTGCATAATATTAAATATACCAATTAATGACGTATATTTCTTTCATCCGAATATTAATAATAACTTCTAGTCAATAAATAGTAGTACACATATTATTATTGCTTAGGTACCTATATAATAAAATTCCTTCCTTCATTCCAGGAAATCAGACGCCACCCAAAGGTATAAAAGTTACCATTTTCTTAGAGTATTAATATGTACAAATGCAACACCTAATTATCTAAATAATTAGCACTATTGAGTGACAACTTGTATTTACTATATACTATATATACTATACATATATATTTGAACCAGTTTCTAACAAGTAATGACTTAATCGTAAAGTGAGTATTAAAATTTATCAAACTTTACTGTTATTATCCAAGAATTAAATTTATAGTAGATATTAGCTTAATGGATTCCGTATTTAAACTTTTTTATAATGGATATCGATGACCATTTACTATGTAATAAATTTAAAGAAAGTAATTCTCAATATCTAGCTGTATTGCAGGAAAACATCTTTTCGTACTTGAATTTTGGAAGAAATTTGAAGAAAAAAAACTGCATTTACACTATTATACGCTAAAAGCAAGGACATATATTTATACTTTGTAATTAATAAATAAATAATGAAAAATAAGTATATTTTAAGTTTGTTTTTTAGTACATAAAAGTTTAAATAGCATTTGACTTCGTATTTTGCCTTTCAGAAGGGTTGCTAGGTGGCAGTGGTAAATATTCTCCTTAGTGACTTGTTTCTAAATATATTCCTTACTTGCTATATTTTTAAATTTCATAAACAAATTTGCACACATTTACTTTAGCGCCGCGCTGCTATTAGCGACGCAAAGAACCGCTGAACAAAAAGAATCGTCGCCACGCTCGTAACTGTGACGTCACAGATATTTGAAAGATTCTTGATTTAACGGAAATATAATCATAACAATTAAATTATACAAAATTAAATATTATTGTGAAAACAGATGATAAAACAGTTATGCAAAGTTGGTTTTGTTTAAAATTCAGTGGTAATTAGATTAAATGGTCTTCGTTGTTTTAATTCAATATTATTTGACACAACAATCGTTTCTTTATTTCAAGTGGCTCCTTCACATCGCAAATCATATTGCGACGGCGCTGAAGTTAATGTTTACCAAAGAAAATCTTTTTATTATTACTTTATGGTAAACTTTAATTGCTGGTTATTTATACTTTTCATTAGAATAACCGCAAAATCAATGAATGCTTATTTAAACATTTTCCTTTCACTTATTTTCAATAGGTTGTAAATCCATATCGAAAGGTAATTTAGTTCAATTGATTTGCCGTTTCTAGGGATTATTATGTGTGTTGTTATGTTTTGTAATATTTCATTAGACAATTCTTTGCATTTAAAAAGTTAGCATTAATCTTAAAGATATTCACAACATTTTCTTTGACTCTTTATTCTTCCAGTGTCGTCAGATCAGGTACAAAAGCACATATCAAAAAGTAATGAGATTTTATGATTGACATAAATTACTCTTTTATATCTAATATATAATATTATGATTACATATATAATACACGAAGAGAATCATTGGCTTCAAAGTAGTTCAAGGCAATACTAACCTGCTTGTTGAAAGTTGAAATAGTGGTAGTTAGAATAACTTAGATGCTTATATCAAAGTACCGCTGTGCATTAATACGGGCACGGTGTCATTTAAGAAGTCCGCACACTATAACGCTAATAATCTCATAATTTTAATATATCGATTTCTGAATAATATAATCGACTAGCTTTGAAATAAGAAACATTCACAAGGAAAGTAGAGCACCGCAATTTTATCGTGTTATTTCTAGATTATTTTGAAATAATATAGTAAGAATAAGTCACGAATAAATCATATCTATTGATTGACTATCTATGCCTAAAGAAAAAACTAAAATTTCCTTAGATTCAAGATCTAATTATTTGTTTTGTCTCCTTTTTCTAATTGTTATAGTCGATGTATTAATTTCTCCTTAAATTAAGAAATAATTTGGGTCGTACTACATTATACATACATAAAGTATGTCTCTCCCATATCTGATGTTACGACAGAAATTGTCAAAATAAAATATGATATAGAATATGACGTATCTGTTTCAAAGGGCTAAATTTCGGTAACTAAGCGACCGATAATGTCACCTAAAGGCGATCGTGGGCATTTAGAGAGTTGTGGCCGCCATTTTGTCATGTATCCCTTAACAACCTATAATTTTACTTAATTCAGTGGTAATTAAAAATCACATTTGATAATACATTTACAATTGTCAATAGTTGACCCGCCCCCTCCCCTTGTTGCTAAGGGGAAGATAGAAACGGTCACAGCCTTCTCGAATAGCCCCCGTGATGGTCTCTATGCCATTCCAAAGTTTCAAGGTCACCTGTTGCCTAGTTTCTTAGATGTAGGCAGTTTGAAATATCAACTTTTTCTATTCTATAGTTGTAGTGTTTATGTTGTCAGAACTTACGGGACATACTTGTTCTGTATCTACGTTGAATATACCCTCTAGCTAACAGCAAATTGTAAACACATTTCTCTTTTTAGGTACTTCGTCGGATCAGGGTAACAAGCAAATTCCACGAAGTAATTACCTTGTTTTTATACATGGCGCGCAAAATATGCTTTGAATTTGTGTTAACAGTATTTTGTCAATAATTTGTGTCCTTTATATCTCACATTTATATTATACATAGATCCTTCACATACGTTGATGTATCCAAACAGAATGCCTTC
This sequence comes from Invenusta paracnida, assembly GCA_036023295.1. Taxonomy (NCBI): domain Eukaryota; kingdom Metazoa; phylum Platyhelminthes; order Proseriata; family Coelogynoporidae; genus Invenusta; species Invenusta paracnida. Next base: position 12,887 of record JAYRBW010132302.1, read on the forward strand.
AACTGGTAAGTACATGCCGCTTAATTAATACTATATTTATGGCTAAGTGTAGCTATATACTACTATCAATTGATGTTTCTATGGAAACTATTCTGTTGTCCCTTACAGCTTCAAGAAATCAGGACCTTCCTATTATACAAAGTATTCCCATGGATGTTGCCAGCAATCGACATAATTTGTCTTTTTTTTCTATGCTTATTTGTACTTTAATTAATTTTGTATTCACTGATTTTTCCTAAACACAAATGAATATTAGCTTTTATGGGTAATTTATTGGTCATCGCTTAGCTCTGTACTTGTATTACATGTATTCTGTTCCTGATAACATAATAATCTACTTTTCAGTTTTGAGCAGTGGGAAGAGAAACTCAAAAGGTAAACGTTTTATTTTCTTTCTCGTGCGGACTTGTTGTATTATAAGAATTCATGGTGACACTATCTTTCGGTGTTTCCAAACTAAAGACTAAGCTACTTTTCAGTTAATATTTCGAATTATTAGAAAACAGGAATAAATTGAAATTTGAAATAAATGAATAGTATCATAATAGTTCAAAATCATGGTGGCTATGAAACTTTAGAATTATGAAGGCAGACTCTATCGCTATTTCTGCATGAATAGTTTAAATTAGTTGTTTTATTATTATTATAAATGAACCACAATATTTTTACCTCTCAAATGACGAAATCGCCTGCAGTTTTCTAACTATATCTTGGCTGACGAAGTCTACATAACTCATCATATTATCCTACACTAAAATATTTAATTGGGTAAACATTATCATTGTGAAATCACTAGATTCGGTAGTTAGTTGGTAGATGCAGATGATGTCTGAAGAAATTAGTCCACATTTCTCGACAACGATAATATCGCGAAATTGAAAGTATTGCTCAGAAAAGAGTAGGCTTACTGAGGAATTTGATCTCCTCGACAATCTCGGTCTCGATAGTGTAAATTTAAATAACAGAGAAACAAACCTGAATGATAGTATATAATTAGGACTTTGATCATGAAATAAATAATTCTTACGAATTATTGCATTCTTTTAACATATACATAGTTGTTTCGAAGATGTTTGAAGCATGCTTTGATATCTAAGTAGTTACTGGACGCCAATTCAGTGAGGCTCCCAGAAAATATGACATTCACAAACTAGAACACCAGTAGTAGGGAAGGTAGAGTTCCAGCCCAGAAAATATGCCATTCACAAACGAAAACACCAAATTCATTCGTATTCTGCCTCTGATTTGAGTTCTTTTGTTGGGAGTGCAAGAAAATCTTAGATTCACAACCGTGTTGTTCGAAGGATGCACGATTCTTAGCGCTTTCATCCACATTAAAGCACATTCTAACTATAATCTATTCAGTGAGTCGTATTATGTTTCATGATGTCATATTTATTTGCATAGATTTACCTGTTGTACTTCACTAATAAAGTTCGTATAAGCCTATAAGGCAGAGAGTAATAAAATGTGTCTTGCCGTCTAAGTTTTAAACGTGAATATATCTTATCCGGTATGAAATCATTTCGTTCCGGCCTTGGCACGGAGAAATAATTCATTCAAAATTGCATGAATGTAGATTACTTAGTGTATAAAAACATTTACAATGTTAATTTCAAAATATATGAAAATGAATTAAGGATCAATATTTTTTTACGTTTCGATGATTTTGACGTTTATTTTAGAAAATTGTATTGCTCCAATGAAACATATTTTGTAGGATTTCTGTATTTTCACATATTTTATGTTTGCAGAATCAACCAATCAGGATATACCTGATTTGAAAGGTAAACTTTCTTTATTTTAAATATGAAATTGATTAATTCTATGTAATTCGATTAATTAAATTCATCAAATAAGTTTTTTGTAAAATATTCCACTTTTAATAAATAATTCATCGATGAAATACACACATGTCTATATTGTACGAGTATTTATACATAGTAATTAAATATACCTTATCTAATATTATAATACTTTCGTTAACCATTCTGTTTCCATTTTTCCTTTTACCAGTTACAACAAGTAGTCAGGAACAACCAATTTTGAGAGGTAATTTTTATTTCCAATCATCACAAAAATTGACGCCCTAAACATCGTACATCAAAATATTTGGCTTATTTATAAAGATTACATTATATTAATTAAATAATTATGCAGAATATTGCTAAATTATTTTTCTAAACATAATTCACAATCGTTTGTGATAAATTTTTCACAAAATTTAAATCGCATGTTACTATTAAAATTGGAAATAAAGCTGTGTATGTTTGTGCAACAATTCATTTGTTTCTTGTTTTATTATTTCAAGCTGTTTGACTCATTTCTATTTTATTGTTTAATCTTGTTTCAACAGCTTCAAATAGCAACGAACCGACTGTTATAAAAGATACAAGTTTCATTTAGGAACCAAGTGTTTCATTTTAATACATATTATTTACTGCTATGATCCATTGAAATATTACATTTTCTTTGTCACATTATTTCTCTCGAAATAATGTCAATGCCAGTTTTTAAAACGTTTCTTTCTATTTTGAAGCTGAAAGTGCTTCGATGCTTCAGAATCCTTACCGTGAGTAAACTGTTGTTGCTAATTTGAAGGATTGAATAATATTTTAATAGTGTCTTTATGCAAACAAACGCTCATGTATATTTGCCATATATATAAATGTTGAATTTATCGTTTGTCAGTGAAAGCCCGTTTTAATGAAGTTCTTTTATATTTTAACATTTTGTTGCTCTATTTACATGCAAATAAACCATAAATTAACAAGTCGAATATTAGAATACTATTAATAAGAATTAAAAATTCTTTTGGGTGAAATCTAAAATTACCATCGAAATTATATATAATAATATGTTATTACTATGAAAATATATACCAAGTTTTATAACGATTAGTTTTATACAAAGACGTTTAAATATACTACCTAGACTAGACACGATAAAGAGAGAAGTAGAGACAAAATATATGTAATTCTTCGG
>JAYRBW010132313.1:0-15870 GCA_036023295.1 Invenusta paracnida
ACCTCTTGGTATTTGACTCTATGATAACGTTTAGCTAGAAAAGTAGCAATCCATCTTGTGAGGAACGGATGAACATCAAGGCTAATAATTTTGGCAATTAGGAGACTGATGTCTATATTGTCAAATCCTTTTGAGAAGTCGATGAACAATAGTCTGACACAGTTTCCGGCGTCAGTGACCTTGCATAGTTGGTGGTGAAGCGATGTCAATTTTTTGATAGATAATTTTACTGAAGTTTTATATTTTTATACAATAAACGAAATGTATTAAGTAACATTACCGAACATTCAGTGTAAGAAAACATTATTTCGTAATAATTCACAAAGAATGTGAGATTAACGTTACATTTTTGTTATTTTTTACGGAGTTTCTCAAAATTGAATTGATACAAGTTCCATAAAAATAACTAAACACGTGCCATAAAATCATATACTATATCTACATATAGGTAGAAAGCTATTATATTTGCCCTATGTCAGAACAAAATTTTGAAATGATTTGTCCGGTGGCAGAGTATTGTTCATTTATTGAAGGATATATATCTATGATGCAATTATGTGTTGCATACATACAGAATATATTATTATTTATTTACATACAATCGAGGACTACGGGAAATATTATCCCGTAGTCCTTGCATACAATATACAATTGTTTTAGGCATATGTATAAAATGATGTAATATCTTTGACTGTTAAAAAGTTAATACTATACATTCGGAGGTCAGTGACGAGGGGAGGGTGCCCCGTTAGGCCCCCATTTGAAACTTTTAAAGATATTTCCTAATATATTCCAATAAATTAAATTATTTAAACTTCGAAATAGTTTTTTCGTGTTTTTTTTAGCAATAGAACTTATTTTTATTGCACTTTTGCAACTATTAAATGAAATTAATCAATACTTGAATCAGAATTTGGTCGATTTTGATAATAGACATAGTGAACATATATGTATGTATTATAAAAGAAAGGGATTGCATATCCATAATAAGCTTCCTTCAAATAATTCTATCGTCCGTTAATCGCTACCTTCGCAAACTATATTGTTTCGGCATTACTGTTACCTTTCGAAATTACTCCTGTATTACTTAAGCATACTTAAAAAGTTCGTGTATTCAGTCTCATTTATTACAGCAATATTTCAAATGTTTTCTCTAGAATCAGAATTTTTAGAATTAATTTTGTTAAATAGAGATTATTCACCATATATAATTTCCTCTATGTTATGTTTACAAAAATATCTTCGGAAATAAAACCGCATTACTCAACCTTTATATTTAATATTATAAAGATTTATACGGTGTGCGATTTCACAACTATTTCAAAGTCATTACTTAGTTAAAATCGAGACTAAACTCATCAAGCAGGTATAACATATTTTATGTAGTGTACATAAATACATTTTTAAATTTAAATCTAATTTTAAATACTGCTATAAAATTGGCATGGGCTATAATTTTGACGGGTAATCTTTAAGAGAAACAAAAAAAAATTATAATAAACGAAAAGATAAAATATACAGATATGAGCTGCAAAATATAAATATCTCACTTGATCAACACTCAATATAAGTAAAATGTAAATCTTCAGTTTTTTTCACTGGATTCCATCATCTTCATCTTATACGACATCAAAACGTACTTGTTATAAAATGTTTTGGTCGCTTTCAAAGCAACATAATGGAACTGGTTTCGCTGGTTTCATAACGTTTCTTGCTGACTCTACACTTTTCCGCGGTTAAAAAGCCAAATTTATACCAATAAACGAACTCATGAGCTACCTTCCACTTGTTCGTCTCACATTGGTGTGTTTCCATTATTTAATATCAATTCTCTTCGTAGTTATAAGCATCTAAACAAAACCGAAAGTATCGCAAAAATGAAAGCCAAGAAACGAGCTCCTAAAAAAAGCTAAAAGGATATTAATGATATAAAGTACAACCATTAAAGAAATTGATATAACAATGGCGCCAAGATTTAATGTAACGTTGCTTGCTGTTTAAAATGTATGAAGATATATAAGCTGTAGATCAATAAGGAACATAAAATCGAAACTGTAAAATTCATAAAGATATGACAACAAAAATTGTGAAAAAATCGTGGGTCAATGGTATAAATTATGTTATTTTGCTATGTAATAAAAATTGACTTACTTAAAACAACTACTTTTGCATTTATGATAGGTTTCATTGCTTTTGTAAGAAGCATTGACAATAATATTTTAGAATTTTAATACAATCCATTGATAGGTGAATAGACCTATATTTTACCGGTAATAAATCGGGCTAGAATGCATTAAAAAGCTCATTTTTGGTATCAGAGTAATCACCAAGCGCAGAGGAACAAAATGCAACCAATTTGAATTTTTAAAAGAATTTCTAAATACTTTATTAAAAGTTGTCAATTTTGCTAAAAAATTGTTTCTTCTTCTTCTTATTTTTATCTAAACAAAAACGACCGCGTCACAAAAAAGAAAGCCAAAAAACGAGCTCCTCAAAAGAAAAACGTTGAAATGATATTGATGATAGAAAGTACAGCATTAAAAATTGATATAAAAAGGACGCCTAGATTTAAAAATTAAAATGTTTAAATTATAATGATGATACATAGTACAGCCATCGAAAAAATTGATATAAACATGGCGCCAAGATATAATTGTTACAATACTTTCTGTTTAAAATGCATAAATGTATAGATCAATATGGAACATTGGTATACGTCTAAACTGTGAAATTCATAAAAATAATATAACAAAAATTGTGATATATTTTCTAAATTATCTATAAACTCGGCTTTCATATTATACTAATTACGCCAAGAATTTTGGTCGTGCTAATTTCATGAATTAAAAATATTTGGATAGTAGTCCTAAATGTTTTACTGAATTTATTTAAATTTATTAATCCCAGTTTGATGCCTTTGAGAATTTTTTGCGGGTATAAATTGTGAAGCTCCTGTGAATATTACAGACAAAGACTTAAATAAAGTTTTTACGATTTCAATGTGTCTAGTTATAAACCGTATGTTTGTAGAATACTCAAATACAATACAGTATAATATAATACATATAATAATATTTATATTAATTATATATAATAATATATTAAATTGTATTATTTATACAGTACTCCTCTTGTTGAGGGACCCCCTAAATTGTGACCTCCCTGCTCTAGCGACCACTTTCACTTGGCTAGACATTAAAAATAAAGTGTGACTTCTCCCCACAAGAGCGACCAGCGACCGTGTTTTGACCCATCATTTAACATTTTTACCTCTGTAGAGCACACGTTAATTATTGATATGATTAAGTAAAACATTATTTAACGCTAAAATTATTTCAAATTTAGCTTAATTATCTGATAAACATAGACACAAATACCAATATATATAACTATTTATATTTATACTCGGAACAAATATATTTACTACAAACATGCACTTTAGTAATACATATATTAATGTATTGAATATTATTCTCGCAATAATCATTTGGGTATTTACCTAAATTAGATTAAATCGATTATGTATAACTAATCTCTATGTGATAATACTCTCTAGGCGGAACAAATAAAACTATTTTCACTTGGAGACAATTAGCGTGAACTTGTAATGCCGATTGTTTTAGTGCATAAATTAAACCTACAAAATTCGACTCTAAAGAGCGACACCCCCGCTTGAACGACCGTTTATATATGGATTTAACAAGGTCACTCCAGAGGGGGAGTACTGTAATAAATGTATTCATATTATAAAGACTAAGTTATACATTTTATATAAAGTTATGATATATTTTTATAAATTTTAGTTTTTAGTCTATTTTTAAAACCAGCTAATAACCAGTTAAATAAAGGTATTTCTTTAGATTAATTTGAAAATGTTACATTTCATTCATTTCTCCACCCTTTTAAAATTTACAATATGTATAAATGTTATTATAAAATTTGTTATTCAAATTTATCTACTTGTGCCCGATACTTCTTTATTAGAAGAATCAAACTTTACTTTATTAGCGATATGCAGCACACAATTTCCACGAGTTAGTTTGCTTGATTTAGTTTGCTAAATTTACTTAGTCAAAGTGGCCACAAAACATTTTAGCTATCTCCATTAAAAAATTGGGAATTATAACAAAATATTTCACTTCTGTACCTAAGCCCATTTTTTTATTGACAAGTCTTATTAACAGTGATTATTACGAGTGATTAATTATATTTATGGTAATAAGTAAATATGCCAATAACGTTATAATGTGTCTAATAAAAGTCAAGACAAAAAAACAACAATTTTTAATATTATTTTATATTTGAAACTGATATTGAATGAATGGACACATTTTCTTGTTTTCATCTCGATTTCTGTATTTTTCGGTTTTAACATACAGCTTTAACAAAATAAAATCATAATAATAACATTTATTGATGGCGTATATTCCAAATCTTTTCACCAAAGAATGAGTCTTACAAGAATCACAAAGAATGAATTATTACAAACTTCAAATAAATATTTTTTGATATTTTAATGCATAGTCGGAATGTTATAAAAACTAAAACATGTGCTCATTGATCCAGTTTCTAAACTTACTTAGATACGGGAATATGGACGCTTGGTTTATTTTTTTCCACGCAATACTCTGGAGGAATAGCAGCAACTCCCACTTTCACAAATCTGTTTCCCTTTTTGCAAAAAAGAGGACCACCTAAATCTCCAAACAAATGCCTTTAGATGTACTGTCACCATCAGCACACATAACTTGACGTGTGGGCCTCAATTTCATCCAAATATTCAAGACACTTCTCATGGTTCGGAATCTTGAAAGTAAGGAAAATATAAACATATGATTTTGGGGAACTAACTTGACATATTTACTAATTCTAAGTCAACAAAATATAACAATGTATTATAGACGTATATAATATACACTTTCTATTAGTTTTAAAGTTCTATTTTTACTTAGCATGCAGGTGAACAAACTTTTGAGATTAGGTTGATGCGGCAGCATTGTCAATCTAAGAATAAGAGCGTAATCAATTAGCATGAGAAATGATAGCATTCTCTAGTAATTATTCCAAAGAATAATAAACCCAGCATATCTTTGATAGCGAATAAATCAGACAAAACTATCAGGATTAAAAAAAGCCAATTTTTATATCATCGTTATTTTCAAATGCTCGGATGCACTAAGAGGTAAATTTCGATAAAAAATGTGTTTCCTCATCTTATTAATGTTTTTATTTGCGTCTGCAAAAAAACAAAACGTTAAAATAATATGAAACACGAGTTCAGATATTAATATAATTTATATTAAAAATGCGCCAAACAGTATACGATATAACGCAGTCTATTAAAAATATTTACTATATAGTATACACATTAAAAAAACATAAATAAGGAGACAAAATTATTAAAACATTTTATTGAAATATTTATAGAAGTAAAAAAACTCTTATGCATATATTATATATTTTCAATAATTAAGCAAATTATACTAGTCGAATTAATACGTTTAACAAGTTCAGTGACATTTGTTTTAGTTGTTGTAAAATTAAGAGTTGTAAACTCAAAAGTTGTTTCTATGTAGAACATATCAAACTATATTATATGGCTTTTAATAATGCATAGCGTATATGCGAATGTAACCTATAATTATCAATAGGTACCTTATAATATTAATAGCATTTTAACATATATGTACTTCTTGGCACCTATCCCTAAAAAAACCAATGAATATAGATTTAGATACATTTATATTTTGAAACTTCATGTAGGGCATCATAAAGTGATAAGTTTTATAAAGGAAAATGCGTAATTTCCTAAATATAGTTTTGCTATACCTGATTCTGAGAAATTTAAAAATCAAGTTTTGGTATAAAAGCTTTACATTGAAATTGATGTATTTTAGTTTAAACGCTGGACTTTATTAATAAGATGTATATTTTTGTCCCTTTTTGAACGAAATTTTCTTATAGTTAGGCATATATAGTTAAGTAAGACTATGATACTGTTTTTATTTATGAAAACTTTCGTCGCATAGAGTAAAGATACTTTACTCTATGTTCCGTCGAATCTGTCAAAACAGTAAATTTCATAAATCAAAGAAGGTATTTTTCAATTAAATGCGAATATTAACCAAGAAAGCTTATACGAAAACTTATTACGACAATTAAAAATAAATATTTAATAACAATAAGAAGAAACACCCCAATTGCAAAAATGCATCTAGATACTTTTTCAATAGTTGAAATTAGAACTCGTTACTATACGGTTATATTTATATAAAAATTATACTTTTTATTACAGTCTAACCTGATTTATTAGCGGTAAACTATAGGCCTATTCTCCTTATTATAGTACGCCTGCTGAGGAGGTTCATTCAGCGCATTAAATATAAACAGCTTAAATTATATAATCTGAAAAACTGGCGCCTGTTTATTTAATTCCATAGATAGTTTAATTAAGTATCTTTCACGGTATTTCAATACCTACATATATTTTTTGTCTTTAAGCTCGTTAGATGATTTACATTTTGTGTATCACTCATAATCGATTTTACTTTGATACATATATATGTATATTTGCATTATCATATAATATTAATGTAAATGCTACGGTTATATAAAATTACATATCTATTGATTAGTTCGACAATAAATTCCTTCCTTTCCTTATCTACAGTTGCATGTACAGCATTTCTGTATTTGACTTAGGGTTAGGGTTAGGGTTAGGGATAAACAGCACGCTATCCTGGTGACAGGATTAAATAGTACTGCATGCTCAAACTTACTCGGAGGTTGACCTTGCGAAGAGCCACACTGTCACCAAATCCGTCCGCGTAATGTGAACCCCGCACCCGACAGCAGTACATACATATCCTGGATGAGTGAGTTCCTGGTCTTGAGCTGGAGAGTGGCATATTTGATGTTATATTACTCAGCAACATCCTCAGAAAGACGAAGCAAAGCGATGTCGTGACCCCATTCAATACGAGTATGATCGAAATCGTATTTCTTGTAAATTTTCGCTTTATTCACAAATATAAGTTTCATGTTCCGGCTGAGCATCTGTATTTCAAAATACGAAATATATATTTTAAACAAAATCATATAATTTGTATACATAAAAGGATTAAATGGATAACTATAATGTTTGTTACCAATAGTCCTTAATTATTTATTAATAACAATACACATTAATCATTAATTGTTATCATTTAATAAGAAATTATATACTAGTATTATACAGATTGGCCCAAAAATTAACCGAACCTAGTAGCAAAAAAATGAAATTGCACAGATCTAAACATTTAAAATCCTTTGTAATTTCTAAACAAAAATCAAAATCAATTACGTAGGTTGGTATTGGTTCCTAGCTTGGAATTTCCAAACAAAGACATCAATTATCTACGTATTGAGTTCCTCCTTCATTTATTGAATTATTTATTTGTTTATTTCTGCAAACATGCAAAGATGATCATTAACTCTTAATGAACGTGTTCTTGTAATAAAAACGACTACTCACTGAGCAGCTACAAACGTGTCGCCGATCTTTGGATTGACAACTTTGCAACGCCTGAGCCTTCAAAATCAACTATGGTTAATCTTATTTCTAAGTTCAATGAAACTAGATCAGTGCTAAACGCTCTCAAGATAGGACGTCCAAAGATTGTCAGGACACGCGACACCAGTGATATTGTGGCTTCTGCATTTGTTCAAAGCTGAAAGAAATCTATTCGTCATGCATCAAGTGAGATAGGTATATGTCGAAGTTCACTTCAACGCATTATGACAGACATTGACCTAAAACTATACAGGTTCCATCTCCTCCATCACATCAATGAGGATGATCCGGACAAATGGATGCAATTTGTTAAACTTTTCTTTCTTATTATGATGATTCACCTGGCATCGTCGATCACATTTTATGGACAGATGAGGCTTGTTTCAAGCTCCATGGACATCTAAACAGACATAGCTATAGGTGTGTTTATTGGTGTCTTGACAATCCACAATCAGATTATTGAACGAGAAGTAAATCTTCGGCTAATTGTGTTCGTATTTTGGATAATATTAGTACCACAGACTAGCTTAGTCTTGTTTAAACTGATATTTCCTCCTCTGCTAACCTTCTGCAGGGTACCTTTAGCAGCCTTTATCATTACTACATATCTACTCATATTATTAACACTCTTTCTTCAGACAAACTTTGGGTGAAACCCTCTCTTAAAATTTTTATCAACGATCGGGATCGTGCTTATCATTCTAAATCATTCTAAATGTATTGCTCTCAAAGACAATGTTATAGAAACTTCAACTAACATTTGACGTGGTTATCTCTTTTAAGGTCTCTCCGCTAAGTCCCCTAAAAATCGTTTGGAATTAATCCGGCATTTAGGTGGTATCAAGAACTCCTCTCATAACTTATTTCTGATCCCTAGTCTACATATTTGCAATACTTTTGCCTCTCACCTTTCTTCCGATTTATTCGATCACTCTCTTAAACTTTATGACCTTCCCCATTCTCACTTTGTGGTTTCGCTGAAATTGAGTTTGCTATTATCCACCTTAAATCTTCTTCTTTTGGTCCAGATGGCATTGCTTATTGGGTGTACAAGCTCTGCGCCCACTCATTGGCGCCCATTGTTTGCAACATATTTCACTGTAGCCTTTACCCTTCTTTTTTTTAACTAGCTAAAGTTATTCCTATTCCTATAGGCGACGGTGAGTTTCGCCTTAATGTTTATCAATATTTATAAGAATTAATTAATTTATTTTAATTAATAATATATAATATTATTGGTAAACTCCAAGTTTCCCGCGTTAAGTTATTTTCGCTTTTTTACGGTTTTTTAATTATTTTTTAACGTTTTTAAATGTCTTTTTTTAACGATTTTTTTGTTAAATTATTTTTTAATTTTATTTTACAATTTATTTTAATGTATTAAATACTTAAATTAACAAGTAAACTAAATAATTGATGTAAAATACTCAATACTTATGTATTGATTCTTACCTATCTCCAGGAGTTTCTCTGGCGCCGCGTTATACAGACTTTTTCTGAAATATCCTGTACCTATTGGATTAGACATTATTACGACTTCTAATTTGCTATTTGTTACTTGTGATTCATGTATAATGTTACTTGTGATTCTTGTATAATGTTTCGTGTTGTAACACTTATAAACACTTATGGATTTATGGATATTTATGTTTTTCTTATTTAAACAAACCGTAAAAAATATATAAAAAAAAACATAAAATAAGCGAAAATAATTTAACGCGGGAAACTTGGAGATTACCATATTATTATATTTATATTTATAAAACAATTATTTATATTAGGATTAACTGCAATAACGTTAAGATGTATTTTCATCAATTTTAGTTAAAGCTATTAAGCGAATATTGTTCCTTAAAAAATTGTTTTTTAAAACAGTTAAAAACCAGTTAAATATTGTAAAATTAAAATAAAGGTATTTATTTAAATTGATCTAAAATTATTTATTTTATTAATTACTTCAACCTTGAAAAATCAGAAAGTCACAAAATGCATTAATTTTTTATATAAATCGAATATTCTTAGTTGTAGAATCAAATTTGACTTTGTTTTTGAATTTTGTGTATTTGAACAGCCATATGCAGTCATATTCCTTCATTATTCCTTCACTTCAGATATTGGTTTCTTTTTTGCAACTTCTATTTAGCTTTTCTAGGAAGATTTACTCTTGTTTTTTCCAGCTATAGAATTTCTTCTCCATTGCCTTTATTAGTTTGTTGGTTTTCCTAATATATAATATGTAATTAACCTTTCTTTTGTTTTATATTTTAGTTTTTTCTGATTTTTCATTTGTATTTCTGCTGTTTTGACATGATGGTTCCAATAAACTCTGAAAAAACATGTGATCAAAATTTGTGCTGTCAAATTTAATGACATTCTGGGATCATTCGGGTTTTTTATACAGAGTTATTGACACTTCGGTACAGAGTTTGATAGATTTTCAAATAAGATATATTCTATACTAGCAACGCATCTTAAATCTATTATCAGAATGATTTGCATATAACAAAAATTAAATGTGAAAACAGCTTTTTAACGATAATTGTGATTTCCTTTGTTTTTGGTCTTGTGTTTACTATATCATGTACAATATATATGTATACCTAAGTGTAGTTCTATTGACTAAAAGTATTGTATTAATTAAATGTGGATGTGTTAAAGTTAATATTTATATTTATATATGGTACAGGTATATATGGGTAGGCCAAAATTAAGTCTACTCTCCAGATTAAAGGTTATTCAAAATACTAAGTGTACAATAAGGTTTACCAAGAGTAAAGAATGTAATTATAAGGTTTACAAGTAAAAATGACAAAAATGAGACGATGTAGTAGCATTAGACCATGATATTACTTTTATTGGTGAAAATCTATCGACTATGCCACAAAGATCATTGAATTAGAAAATTAATCGTCCGACAAAATGTCAATGTTATAATCAAACTGTTGGACGAAAATAATGGTTGTAATAATCATCTTATTATAATTGGCAAAACTGATTTATTGGCGGTAAAGTGTACATAATATAGGCTTATTCTCCTTATGATTAATGTATTATAACTCCATGGTATACATTAATCATTAATCAAATCCATGGTTATCGAAACTTGAATATTGACTTAAATAGCAATTTGCCAGAAAAATTATTTGAAGTCCATAATAAGTTAATAAATTCATCAATACAAATATAGAATTTAATTGTTTGATAATTGATTGGTTATTCCCAGTGTCATAGTATCTTTATTTAAAAATCAACAATTTATTAATTAAATTTAGCCATTCCCTTATTTAACAGAACAAATTTCCTTTTAACAGAAATGTCGTCGTTGATTTTCTTCATCACCAAAATTGTGCTTGGTTTGACCTTCATCAATTTTCCAGCAAATGCAAAACCGCTATATAGAATTATCGATGGAGATGACGTCACCATGCATGAATTTCCTTCAGTGGTGCACCTCATGGTTGACGACATGTATATGTGCGGAGGAACCCTTTTAAATGAAAGAACCGTTCTCACTGCTGCACACTGCCTCTGTGATGACGATGAAACCGTAGAAGTTGCAGAGCAGAATAGAACTGTAATTGCTATTTTGGGGGAACATAACTTGAATGTAAGTAAGATATTTGTCAAATTCTAGTATAAAAGCACGATTATTAGGCCAGGATTTGAAACTGTCCTAACTCGAGGACCTCCTCCAACTTAAACGTAATTATATAAAATATAATACAATTTTAAGAAAAAGCATTACATTGTAGCTTGATATTTTAAATGTTTTTCTCTTGTTAACGTTTTTCTCGTTATGTAATTATTTAACATGTAAATTTCATGTGTTTAGCGCTGCTGACATTGCCAGTAATTTGTTGCGCTTTATAATAATGTAATATTATTATTATTTATTATATACAAATTACCTAAACTAAATGTAAGATTAAAGCCGTTTATGTTGTTTTTATGAATTCCAAAATCCTTTTGAGGAGATCTTCTTTTATTTGGCGGAGAGAGCTCGTCGAGTTAAGACGGTTTTCACATTCAAACCTAAATAGACTCGTATATATTTATAGTGAAGCAACATTATTACCCATATTTTAATTACAACAATGTCAATAATATATTTTATCTTAAGAAACAAAATCATCAAGAAATATACATAAACCATAATGGTTGAATGGTTATTGATACGTTTTAAATTGTTTTCGTTAAAAATAAATTCATTTAGAAAAAATAGTCGGAAGTCCATTCCACAGATGCACAATGCGCAAGGATTCATGATCAATGCTTATATTTGACAGATTATTTCTCCGCGAATCACTGTTTGTTAATTTTACAAAACTCCACGAAGAGAAAAAGCGTTCAAAAATTTAGAAAAATATAATTTATTTTTGAAAGTTTAATAAAAAAGTGTATACAAGAAATAATTAAATATATAGATAATACATAGATGAATATATACGTAAATATATAAATATGCGGGATCATTAATTTTATGTAACAATAAATAAATGTATGTATGAATAAATACGTATAAATATATATGTAAGAAAGCGAATTAAGAGACTGCTATAAGGTCAACTGTATACATATTTGGCTATTAATATATCCGTACATTATTTTCAAAATATTCATGTTTTATGAAATTATCTTATGCGCGTAAACATTTAGCTAAATATTTGCACTGTCTACTCTTTAAATTGAATATTTTTTGTTAAAAATTAATATTTCGATTGTTTATCACGTTTTTTTTAAATTTTCTATTAAAGTTTGTTAAATAACTGTTCTATCAGTTTGAGCATTTTTTTTGCTGTGCATTTTTATAAAAATCCCTTCAACTCAAAATTATTTATAAAATATCGATCGTGAAAACGAGTGCATTTTTGAAGCATAATCAATCCTATAATTAGTATCAGAGGGATTTATAAAATGATTATGTATACCTTTTATGTATGAGTGAGTGTTAGTAAAGGCACGACACTTATTCCGGTGTGCAAGACAAACACTCGCACGCAGAGTACGTGCTACATACATTCTTCCAATTGTTATAGCGCATACTATTATACTCTTCGTCTAGTTAATCCTGCAGATTCGACAGGTGGTTCTTTCTGGCAAAGAAGGTTCAAATGGACTACTGAGCTCGACGATTTAATAGTTTTTAAAGAATATATTAGAATAGATAAGTTTATATCAAAGTTATTTTGTCAAAAAAATGTGTTATCTAAAAACCGACGAACAAAACTATAAAAAAATTACAGTTTATATAAAATTTGAAAAAAAATGTAATCTGTACATTATGAACCACAACAATTTCTGCGCATTTCAACAGCTATATTTAACCCTTAACCAGGTCTAATATAGATATTATACATTTCATGTAATTGTCATATTGGTATTAATTAATTAGTCATTTCATTATTTCACCTTTTATTTCTATTTCCATTTCTATTCCTTGTTTTTTGTGTAACGCTATGTTTATTTATCTTAATTTTATATTTGATTTCTATTGTTCATTATTCATATTATTTTTATTAGGTAAAAGTAATACTGTTTAAGATAATATATGTATCTGTTTTTTGTTTTATTTTAAATTTATATAATTTATATACTTGGTATATTCCCCATCTATATTAGATATAATTTTTAATGTAGATAACATTATTATTCAATTTTAAATCGTATATTTTGCATGTTAAAATAAAGGTGCATAGCGGGATGGAGCACGAGATACTGGTGGACAAAATAAAAATTCACGAGAAATATCTTTGTGACCAATATTTTATGGGTTACGACATTGCTCTGCTTGAGCTCTCTTTCAACATTTCTGTAAAAGATCACATCAAATATGCCAATCTCCCCGTTCAAGACCAGGAACCCTCTCACCCAGGAGATATCTGTACGGCTATTGGTTGGGGTTCAACAACCAAGGACGGATTAAGTGACATCAATATTCTACAGAAGGTCAACCTCCGAGTAAGTTTAACAATAAAGTACTCTTGAATCATGGATAGCGGGTTGTTTTGTTGGGACCTGTAAATCTTTAAAAAGCTAAACACCTATACAATAAAATTTATAAAAATTCTTATCATACAATTATCTTTGCAATTTATATGTATGTTATATTACTGTTTTAAAAGAAACACAACAGCGTCATTAAATTTAAAGCTAAAAACACAGTCATTAACGAATTATTGAAATAATGTAAAAGGTATTTGATTGAGAAATGTATGAAATTGTTTAAAAACGGCTCTGTATGAAGTATTTGTTATCCAGCTCCGTTTCGATTTTTCTTTTCTCCGAGTTCTTTTCGCCACTATATGTATACTAATGAATGGAAGAATACCTAATCTTCTGGTGATATGCTCAAACCATTGTAACTTTCTTCGGCATGCTGCCTCCAGCAATGGTTCAGATTCTTCAGTCAGCTTCTTTTTTTCTCTCTGACTATATCTTTTATTACTTTATGGTGCCATAACATTTTTAGAATTCGTCTAAAGTAGTACCATTTTAGTACTATTTAGTACATTTAGTAGTACTATTTTCTTAAGTTTCCAATATCCAGCGTCCACGTTTCAAAGCCATACAACTACAACACCATTCAAATGATAAAGGATTACATCAGTTTAGTTTTTATATTGAAGAACATATTTTTGCTTTTATATATTTAGTTATAGTTCCGCTAACTGTTCTGTTACAACGTTAATCCTTCTCTAGGTCCGTATCTCACCGGACTTGTTTAATTTGTAGAATTTAATTTTAGAAAGTTGTCTACAATTTCTAACAGTTTACCTTCTAAATGACATACAACGTGTTATCTTCATTATGTAGATAATATCTCAAGGTCGTAACCACTCCAGGTGGATGTTATTTAATCTTTGTCATGGTTTTTGCAACTTTAGAATATACCTGGAGAATTTTTAATTGCCATAGAGTCTAGTAAAATATTAAAACTAGGACTTTGTTGCAAATCTAATATTACATAGGTAGTCAAACTACTTATATACGCCACTCCAAAAAACAATGGATGTAATAAATGTAGATGTAGTAATTCGATACATAAAGCTGTGTCGAACGCGCAGACATAGCAAACGTGACTGGTCACACATCCCAAGCTATTCTCGAACATGACCGACTATTCAAGATTTTCCACAGCTTTGCATTACGGTGGACAAATTTCTGAACAGGAAAAAGATATCTCAAAAAGAGCAGTAGAATCGGTTGGTTGTATTTGCAGCTCCTCCCGAAAAAAAATTGAAAATTACCACAAATGTAGAAACAAATATTATCAAATTCCGCTTCGAATAATCCAGTTATAAAAGTTAAGGAGGTAATATAGTCCTATTGTACGATATAGCAGGCCTAAAATTTTAGTCGTTATATTAATATGTAAAAGTTTGTATTTATTGGTTCTTATTAAAAGATTCTTAATATATGAGTGTTAAATTCAGTAGTGAATTAAGTGAAAATGAATACAATGAAAATTATACATTTCATATAATTATATATATTTACAAGTGGCTAACTGCAAGAAATAACAAACCGCTCTGCTTTCGAAGCATCACTTATTTAACTTTCATTTCAAAAGAATGAAAGCATTTAATAGTATAAGGATTAAATGCTTTCATTCTTTCACAGGGCGTATATAAGCATTTAGTCGCCAAAATATAGTAATTTGACTTATTACATTTTCTAATGAATTAATTGATTGTAATCTCAATACTGCAACGCATATCAGTTTATTGAAGCCTTTGTTGAAGGAGGATATATAGGAAAATAAGCAGAATTTTAATTATATTTTAAATCTAAATCGATTATGTGTGCACTATACCTTATCCGTACCACCAGTAAATCCTTTAATATATTAAATATATTTTAATGTTATATTATGTTTAACTAAAATTTGTATTATATACATTTTTTTGGGAACAAATAAAGCAAATTGCACGTTTAAAGCTTTTTGCATATCTTTAAAATAATAAATTAATTGTTAGTCGAAAAATAAAATAAACTAAATTAATTATCACTATTATAAATGCACGTTTTATAATGTTAAAAAAGTAGTAATTAATAAAAATTTATACAATTTTCAAATTTTCTAGAAAGTGTACATCATAGTGTACACATAGAGAAACGACTCTAAGGGCGTTGCTATGGATTTTGACTCAACAATAAATAAAATATATTTTTTGATAGTCATTAGTTAACTACAACTACGATAAGTATTTATATATAACAAGTATCATTTTAAAATTAATGAATAATAAAATAATCAATACATTACACGATAATTAAGAAATAAATTACTATTATTGTGATTTTGTTTACATTGACGG
>JAYRBW010132324.1:0-15868 GCA_036023295.1 Invenusta paracnida
AATAAAATAGGTTGGTCTATGAGGGGTTAAACTATAAATATATTATATTATAGGACATCTATCTATTCTTCCAGAGATTTTTGAACAAATCTCAATAATGATCGCAACAATCACGGGAAATAACCTATAACACTTGACTCTCAAAAACATAGGAAACATATTAAGAGTATGTAGGACGAATAAAAAAAGGAAATATAGAAGCAGTATAAACTCGGCTTATACGTCATATTGGTTGCCATAATAATTTTATAAGAGACTGAAAGACAATAATACCAGGCACTATAGCCTTGAAGATTTAATATACGCTTTGCTATATCCGTTTCAAATGTCACCTCTAAAACTGAGATTCTTCAGCTGGGCCTCAGATGAGACTTTTCGATAGCTCCGAAATTGAACCTGGAGATAACTTTGTTTATCGCGGTTCGATCTAAAATCAGTGTCTTTCACCATTGCAAAGAACGTGCATGGGTTGCTATACGAAAACTCTACAGACTTTAACATCTCTAAATTAAAGTTATTCAACACCACTGATGTGCCAGTCTTATACAGTATGGAAGCTCTTCCGCTTGGCATAATAACGATAACTCATCCCCTGGCTCGCTTTATTATCGAATCGCACTCGACACCAGCTCCGACCTGCATCACAGTAAGCATCACGGTACTTGCTAGCTGAAAATGTGCTGCAGCACTTGTAAAGCTTGTTTCTCTTCCAATTATCCCATCGTTCCTGATCAAGTTAGTCCGTTCCTTTTCATTTTAGTACTTACAAACTAACATTACTAAACAATAATAATTTTACAACAACACAATTAGTGGTTGTCACACTTCCTAATGGTGTGACAACAGTCAGTTGTCATGCCTACCTGGATCTAGGGTGCCAGTAACCGCAGTCCAGC
The DNA here is from genome assembly GCA_036023295.1 of Invenusta paracnida. Taxonomy (NCBI): domain Eukaryota; kingdom Metazoa; phylum Platyhelminthes; order Proseriata; family Coelogynoporidae; genus Invenusta; species Invenusta paracnida. Next base: position 897 of record JAYRBW010132324.1, read on the forward strand.
CCATCATAGGGGGTATAGCGCCCACAACCGAGCCCAGCCAAGTGTTGGCTATACTGGTCCGCTTGAGGGGTGTGTAGAAAGATGTGTAGAGAACAAGGTTCCCAGCTCCTAGACAGGCTGTCAGGGGGTTTACACAGCTGGCCAAGAGGACAACACCGCCCAAGCCGGTGGTCAACGCGAAGAGACTAGCTTGGGGAACTCTGTATAGGGTACGGGTAGCTCGTATTATGACAAAACTTAGTAAAACATAATACCACCCACAGAAAAATAGTGGTTATCAAATACAAAATAGAATTAAAATTTATTACAACAAAGGAAAAATGATTCGATACCATAATTACTTCAAAATCTATAATTAGGCAAAGTTATATATTACTAAACACATTAGAATTTAAGTTTTTATACAATTTAACCAAACTTGTTTATTTTTTACAGGACTATAGATATCGCGATTGAAGTTGAAATATATAATTGAAAACAAAAAAAACTCCGTATGAACAACAACACGCTTGTTGTGTGTTTGAAGACATGCGATGAATCAAATGAGAAGTAACTATAATTAGTTTAACTCGCAGTCAACTGCATTGTATTATTACTCGGTTTAAGGGGAATATTTCTACACCCGAAGTAAAGATAGATATCTTTATATTGCCAAAATATTTATATTGAAATTCGAAAATAGCCGTTATAGACGAATTCAACTGTATTTGAAAAGACCAAAGGTCAATTTTTCTAACGTGAATTGTTAGTTATGTGCATCATTTTATGTTGTATATAAAAAGTACAATTTACTCTAATATGTATATGCATGATTTCTAATAAACTAATGTACTATGATGCACTGAAAAATATGTTCATAATTATAAATCTAATTATTTTATTGAAGTTAGTAAAATTAATAGTAGTAAAGCTACTATATACAAATACACGAAGATATACGGAAAACGTGTCTATCAAAAATATTTATAAAGATAATATTTAAAAATATATTTAAGTAAAACGTGTGATACTATATAGTATTATTCAATCTAATCTAATAAATTTAACTCACGTGATACGACCGCGAACAAGAGGTCGATTCTTAGTTCGGTTCATCTGGGAGTCATAAGGAACTTCAAGGATCTAAAAACACAAGTAAATAAATAAAAAACTGCATTATATATTGAACAGACATGATACCTACAACAAATATATCACATGTAAAAGGGGGTTTCTTTTCAAATTCAAATGAAATAACTATTAATCTAGTCCATAAAAGAAGCTTTACGTATCAAACACCTCAAACTTTATCCTAATATTTCAATAAATAACAACGGTGCTTCCTAATTTAACGTGTTTTTAACAAAGCTTATGTTTGTGGTCCTCCTCTTTTCTAACCTTTCAATGCCATTATAATCGACTTAATAATCTCTTTCTCTGTATTTCTTTTTCGTCAATGTTTTAATTACATTTATTCACACCTATCGTTCACTTTTTGTCATATTTCCCTGTTGATGAATCTTAATGATTTGAAACATATCGAATGTGATAAATAATAAACTATGTTATGTTCCAATATATTTCGGATCTCTTCTTTATAATTAAAATTCATTTTTTAAAGAATTGACAATCTTTCCCTAACATTCTTATTAATATGAAAGCATCTCAATCATAGACTAGTGCAAAGTATAACAAGTACTGCATCCACAAAAACCTGATTAATTGTATTAGCAGCGGTAGAGGTTAGCGCAGTTCCAGCGAGGCAAGCTGCCAGTGTGGAAAGACTGAAAACCCCAGGAGCAGCTGCATAACCAGCCATTGTGGTGATCACAACGAGAGTAGTGAGACGAGCTTTGCTCAGGCCCGCAATAATACCCGCGAGTTGTGAGGGGTCCCTTAAATAATTCTCACGACCAATAGGCTGCCAGATGATTTCAGTAACTGACTGTGAGGCATGTGTGGGACTCACATCTAGTGGAGATGTGAGAGAGGGAACACCAGGGTTGTGTTTATCATTAATATCTAAATCTGTATAGATTTCGTTTAAATAAAGAGTAAATAATAAAAAAGAAAGAGAAAAATTACAAGTATATAATTTTAATACATATATAACATAAAAACCAGTCTAAATAAACAAATTTACGTCAATTTAAAAAGGAAATCTAACTAAAATGTAAATATAATTAAAAGTTTTGTTGTAGCCAAGACTTAAAAAATCCTCACTGATAAATTCAATTGATTCATAAATGGATGGGTCATGTTATATATGCGTGTTTTTAATAAACAAATATATTACATAATATATTTGGTACTTCTTCCTAAACGAATTTCACCTATAGTATATGTAGAGTTCTTGTAACTTTCACCTTCTGTTTTTATTATCACTTATCAATAGTTCTAAATAAAGTACACCTGTTTATACTATTTTAAATATAATTCGCTAGTAGTATGGTAAACAAGTAGCTTGATAAATCTGAAATCGCATAAATATGGTTTAAGCCGAAATCTTGAATTGTCTAGTTTTAATATCCTTTTATTATCCTTTTCTGGAAAAAAAAAATCTCTACTCACTTTAAATTTACTTATTGTGTGACATTATAAGCAAATTATTACTAGTATGCATATTACAAACGCTTTGCAACAAACACAACCATCTAAATATATTTTAATTGAGTGTGTCCAGCTGCGAGAGAAACAAGCCGTCATTTGAGTTCCCAAACTAATTTACTAGTAGTACCAATATGTATCTATTCAAGTATCTTAGTAACGCGAAATCATAAAACGATGGTAGATGATACAATAAAAAAATTAAGTTTTGATATCAATTTGTAATAACTGTCCCGATTTGTGAAAATCGGTACTCTCTTAAAAATTATTTATTGAGTGGTAGATATCAATGAACACATCTATAAGTTGTTATACGAGTGTTGACTTCACAAATGAAAATCTTCAATAATTAAATCGCATACATTTTAAATGGCCTTAAAACAGACGTAAACCAATGAAAAATCAATATGCCCTTTTACCTTCACCATCCTGCAGAGCTGGTGTCTGAGCCTCACGTTGCCGCGTACCAGTCTCCAAATCCCCCGGAAGCACAGATGGGTGGGACACAGGAGAAGCCATCTTGTCACTGCCATTATTAGTTATTGGAAGAGGTTGTGGCTTTACATTGGCCAGCGACCGTTTCTTCAGACAAAGTGGAAACATTTGGCATCGAAGTGACGACAGTGTGTTCCGCACTAGAAGACTCGAAACTCTCTGAAGTAGCATGATTGTCTGTTGAAGAGGAGGGAGTTGTCTCGTTGAAGCAGTCTTCCAGGAAAACAGTGGCTAAATTTCGGACACGAGTGTCAATGGTTGGGGTGTCCCGATACCGCTTGACAGTGGCAAGAAGCCCTGACTGCCGCCTAAGATAAGACAAAGCTGATGTGTTACCCTGGGCAAGATAGATAATAGCAGTGAGTGCGGCTATAACACAGTCAACTCGCGGACTGACAACAGAGGCCAGCAGACAGGGAAGACCTGGATGGGCCAACAGTCTCGGCACAGACTCTGGGTCACAGGCAATATTTGCAAGACCTGAGAGTGCGGATTCTTCAAGATCTTCCTGTAAGAGGTCAAGACAGTCGAGAAAAAGTTCAGGCACGTTGAGCCCGCGGAGAAAATCCCAGTTGACAGGATCGTAGGCAAAGTTGGCCAAATTGGCGACCAACTGCTGCCGATAGTGCGGCAGGTCAGTGTCCTGAAATTCGGTCACAAGCTCTGCTAGGTAGGATTTTCGATCGATACCAAAGGGACCAGTTCTAGCCTGGAGTCGGTTAGGTGTGCTCCACATCAGTTATGGTCATTTTTCAATCTCTGGCGATAAAAAAAGATACAATTGTTAGCGATAAACAAACAATGTTGAACTATTGATTAGCAGTAAATATTTTAAACAAACTTATTTGTATTAGTATAAAATAATGAATACGTTAGAAATGTAACAAAGTTATTGTATAAACGATTAAACTCTATCACTATGCTCAATTATAATCAAGAATACATATATATTTATGCATCTAATATATACCCATTAATATATCCAAACAAAAAAATCTGTTTGCCAATAAACTAACATTTTATATTCACAGATATATATGTGTGTATATATATATATATATGAAGCAATTTTATATAAAATGCTCTTAGCAAAAAGACAGCTCAAAAGCTCACCCCATTCCAAAACCATTATCTATTACAATTATAAATTTACACAATTGAAAAATTCCTTATAAAACTTGATGTCATTATAACAAATGAAATATTCAAAATTAAAGGCTTCATTATCCCAAATTAAATTATTTATCTCAATTCAACTTGTAATATAAAAATATGCATCCACATTATGCTCATAAAGGACTAGTATCAGGTTAAAAGAATGTTGACCACCTCCTTTAGCATGATTTGAAAAGACTAGGATGTAGCAACTGTATGTTGAGGTGGAAACACAACTTTCTGAATGGACTCTGAAAGAAGTGAGGTCAGCTCAAAGATAATTCACTTGTGGAGTCTTGCAGGGCTCAGTACTTTGCACTCTAATATTCATTTGCTATGTAGATTGCTTGGCTCAACACCTCCAGACTAGTCTCTTTGCTAATTACACTGCTATCTGGTCATCAAACATGAACTTAAAAGCACTGGCAGTTCAATGATGGCCGAATTGCATTATACTATGATATAGAATGATTCTGTCTGCAAAAAGTTGGAAACCATTTTATTTCCGAATTGTAATGGACAAATAAAACCTTGCCAGTAGTATCTATGGAAAGCATTATATCTTAACAGAAAAGTAGAGAGGATATGAAACTTCTCGAAATGCAAGTGGATATAGCTTTAACATTCAAGATACATGAAGAAAATATCATGATTAAAGCATTGCAAAGAATCCTACATCCAGAGCATTAACAGGTACCAAATAGGGATGTCACACCTCAGATACACTATATTTACGCTACATTAGGAGGGTAATAGAACATTTGCATGGAATGCTGGTCTACATCTATGTCCAGCAATTAAATAGGAAGAAAAGAGTGCTTCAAAAGCAATGCTGTCCAAGATATCCCTATGTTAAAAGAATAAACCAGAATTAGTTTTAAAATAATAACAATTTCTGAGCAAACTATATCAAGATAATTTTGAACTACACTTGAATTTAAATAAATTAAAATGGTGCAAAAATAAAAGCTAAGAAACGAATTTAAAGACACTATGTTAAAATGATATTGAAGTTGAATTGTTCCAGCATTGGATAGTGATATAAAATAGGTCAAGAATTGATATTATTTAAAAAATGATATCGATTACTTATTGACTATATTGAAACAAATTATATAAAATGAAAATTTAACATATTTATTATTCACGAATGTATGAAATATGGCATTATTTCTTTAATTGCATGTTATATACGATTTTAAATGTGGCATTTGTATATAAATGTTTGAATGTTTAATCAAACTAAGAACTCCAGAATATGTTTCCCATATCAACATTTCTCTTTTATTTTGACATTTTAGTTTTATCAGCATATATATAGATTTCTCTGTACAAAAATCAAGTTTAATTGTCTCATTTTGATCTTTAATTTGTAATTTGCTGTTAGATAAAGGCTTTTCCAATACAAGCAATTTTTGCTGCTACATATAAAAATGGAAAATATTACTGAGGTGTTTCCATTGCACATTTTATGTTACTTGGATAAAGACCATTGAAATATAGCTGCCCATTTCATATGCCAGAAACTACAGCAGTACCTGCATTTTATGAACAAATGATTAGAGAGAAGGGATGATAATAAATAGGTATCTTAGGACAGATTGGGGAACATGGCATACATGGAGCATTTTCAACATGTTTAAATATCATTCTTAAGGCCATTGAGGTGTATGGGAACCACACAGGTGTGGCATATTCAAATATGCTCCTTAAATATATTAGCACACTATAAATTGATAAGCCCATTAATATTAACACCATGCTTTTGGGGGAATATTCCACTGAGGTCAATGGAGAAGGTTTCTTGGTGATAGGGCAAACCTTAGCTATTTCCCAAGCCAAAGAGACATTTGCTGAAAATCTGATTGACAATAAATATGAGGGGCTCCAAGAGGCAATATCTTCTTCTGGCTGCTAAAGCACACTAAGACTTTACAATACACTTTGTGGGAATTTATTTATAATTAATGCCTGTAAGGCTTACAATCGATCTACAATGTATATCATGTACTTTCTATATATATATATTTCCTCTGTAAGCACAAATACTTTAATTTTATTTAGGAATAAACCTCTCTCTCTCTCTCGTTAGTATGATTGAAGCCCAATGCTGTGCACATTGAAACACCTATATACTGTTTTTCATGCACAGATAATCAACATAGATGGCTGACAAAACTAAATCTGGATCTCTATTTATTATAAAATCTGAAATGTTAATACATATATACATCCTAGTCAAAAGTTTCGCCACACCCTAATTGTTCTCACATTATCATTTTTTGAACCAGTTCTTAGTTTTTGCATGTATTATTAGTGCATCATGAGCTACATGAGTATCAATAAATGAGTGGCAGTCCTGAAGAGGACTGTTTTGCATTCTCAAGGGATGGGAGAGAAAATGAGGGGGGGGGAGGAGGCGGGTCCTGAAGAGGATCATTTTCATGTTCTCAAGGGATGGGAGAGAAAATGTACAAATTTTCAGCCTCCTTAAACTTGGTGCTCGACATTCTTATCAGGGCTCTGTCCTCTCTTGCTGTGCTGGCTTTCAGACGTCCAGACCTATCTCTGTCCTTGACAGAGTCTGTTTCAGTGTTTGGATAGTAGGTGCTGGATTGTCCATTGATCCACTTTGAAGTCATCAGCCAACTGAATCACTGGGTGGTCTGTCTCTTCATACAAAGTGATGATGCAAAGTCACTGATCATAACCAAGATGTCTTGGCATCTTCTATGAGCAAAATGAGTGCACTCAGAAGAATTCAATAATTTAAGTGTATCTCAGTAAAATCCCAAGATGCCCAATCATAGGCCAGCACTGTCTTTGTTCATGTCATAGCCAATACAAATGAGCTGTAATGCAGATTAAAATTACATAATTACCTTTTACCCCTTACCTCAAATGTTGTAGGAGCTGCAATGCAGGTCAAAGTTACATCATTAACTTCTACTTGCTTCACTCAAATGTTGTTGGTGTCTTAATTGCTCATCTAAATGTTGACACAGTCTTTGCCACATATCTTGCAAGTCTGTACAGAAAGAGAGAAATATAGCTACTCAATGCAGATGCAGGCTGGCTATGTTGACACAAACCATAACTAGAGGAGTACCCACAGAGACAAGTACCCACAACAATTATATTATCAGTTATCATTCTGGGGTGCTGGTGAGAAATTACAGGCAACAGAAATTGAGAGTAAAAATTGATGAATGCAATTAGGGTGCAGCAAAACTTTTGACCAGGGGTGTATAAGTTAAGAATGTAGAAAAAGTTCTGTGTTACTAATTATAATAAAATATGTGTTTAAAAAATACAGTCTACTCTGGCTAATCAGAACACAAAATAAATTCCCCCTTTTTTCTCCTATAGCTACAATGTAAAAAAATATGGCTAATCGGAACTACTGGCTAATGTGAATTGTGAACAGATTTTTGGAATGGTGTATATATATACCTTCATTCAATGTAAATTGATCTAAATTCATATAATGTATTTTACATTGTCTAATATGAACAGAAAATATTTTCTCACCCATTATATGAGGAGATATGTACATATTATATGTAATACTATTATGTAGTATATGATAGTGAATGAAGCATGATATTTATTTACCTCTGCTATGCGTATATGCATAGGATTATAAAGAGATATTATGTCAACATACATACAGCTAATTGGAACATGCTGCATAGGTATATAGCACCTACTAACACACAATAGCCTAAACTGAGTAGGTACATAGTATTGCATCATAATTGTGTGTAAGTAAGGATTTGTTACATATCTATACATTAGGTAGGCAGACACTTCATTACATACATTTCTATAGCTTATAATCTGAACAGCATAGGTATGTATATAACCTACTTAAAATAATGTAAACGTCTCTTGAATAGTAGATTAAAGAATATATACAATAATATAAGGCCTGAATAAACTAACAAATAGTTGACATTTTTGAAACAATGGAATTTTTACAGCACTATGTATATGTATATGTGTATCTATATTTATAATAAATATGATTAAAAAAATCTTTTTTTGGTCTAATTGGAACACCAGCTAATCGGAACATATTTTGTTACATTTTACCTGTTCCAATTAGCCAAAGTAGACTGTATTCTATTTTCTCACATACTTTTAAGATTCTTGTAAAATACCATATCTTGAATAATTGCAGTCTATTTTTATTTATTACCAGACCTTACAATACCAACCTACACATATTCTGCCATATACTGCTTATTTAGCTAGTTCGGTTTGAAAATTTAATATAATTTGATAATTATTTATAAAAAAATTACTACTTTTTTTAATATTTAAAAATTGATCTAAAATTATAAACATTAAAATGGTTTTATTTAAAAAATACATTATTTAATATTATTTAATTATAAATTTATATAGGATTGCTGTAAATAAACTGTGATTAAAATAAACTTATAATATACAATGTTTTGAAATATTTACAAAACATTTATAATTTATGTTTTAAAGTTTAAAATCACACTGTTAAAATTTCATCATTACCTTAAAATTGGTATTTTTAATTATTCAATTTTAAACAATGTGCAATATTTTACATAGCAATTTGTCATTGTCACCACAATATCTTCTATGTGTTCCAAAAAGTGTAAAGTTAATACTTACTATGTATAAAAAAACTAATTTTCAGATTGTAAAAACTGTCAATATATAATGGTTTTAATAATAAATATTTTTTTCATCAACTTTATGGACATATTACTTAGCCAACCCTTTCACACTTTTACAGCCATTATAAGTCAAAGTTTAGTTCATATTTCCATAAAAAAAATATTTTTTGTTGCCAATGCACATAGTAGGTATTTATTTGGAAATTTTTAAAACACACAGTATATAGTGTGGCAACAATGTCTATTCATATTTAAAACACACAGTATATAGTGTGGCAACAATGTCTATTCATATTTGTATATTTGGTAAAATACAACATATAGCTTTATATTAGTTTCAATATTTTTTATAGATGATTTAAAACTTCTTTTCTTAATATAAATTTAGTTTATAGATATAAAATTGTGATCAATTTATATTATACTATATAAATAAATAAATAAATTATTTTATTTGATAAAGTGGTTTATTAAATCAGACAAAGAAATGGTTACATATCTGACTATAAAACGTATTTAATCATTTTCTAATTTAATGCCTATGCTGAAATTGAATTTCGATTGGTTAATATACAAGTGCAGAATATTAGTTCTATGAAACTTATTATTTGTTATATTATACAGCTTATAAATATAGCTATTTTTTCTTTGATGTCTATAATTAAATGTTTTGTTATTAATAATTTTTAGTTCTATGTGAAATATATGACATATTGAGTATTTACTGTGATACAATTTTTTTAATCCTTTATATTGGCACATGCATTTTTATTTCAATGGTTTTTCTACTTATAATTATACTATAAAAACCATTGTCTTTTATAGCTGTCAACAACAATGCAAAATTCAAAATTTATAATAATTAAGTATAAAGAAATTTTACAGCTATGAAAAATTCTTTGTGATCTGGTTACTGTCTACAACAATTGTTATTATTAAATAATTGAAATTGTATAGTATATTTAAAATATTATGTTTAACAACAATAACATTTTTAATGGTTATAAGAATGGCATACATACAACTTTAATTCATTTTGATTCATTATTATGCTATTAATTGGTTATTAAGAGTCATATATTTTTACTTAAAATTCGTATGAATCCCAAGTGTAACATATAAATACATATTTTAATGTCTATAACATTAACATCCATGGGTATAAACAATACTAATTAGACATTTATATTGTCAAAATATTTTATGTTCAGTTAAAATAAGTAAAAAATAAATAAAGTTACATCCAATTTAATGAATGAATATTTCAAATTGATTTCTTTATGTACACATATATCTTAATTTCAGCTTCATAATTACATTATTTACCAGCTTGTATATAAATATTTGCAATCTTCAAATTATTAAAACTTATCAAAAGGAGTTAGTTTCAGTTTTGTTATGCTCTATATATAGGCGATATCTATTTCGTTTAATTTTACGTTTAGAAACAATTTATTATGTTTTAAAAAAGAGATATTATACTTATTTTGTTATCTACATATGACATGTTACCTTTTTTTATTTGATGTTAAATATTATCATGTATAAACATATTTATTAATTATTTCACCTTTTTTATAAATATTGTAGGATTTCTGAACATTTAAAAATTCAGATATGTGTGCTTTTACCATTTTTTCTTTATCTTGTTTGAAAATATATAATAAAATAGTGTGTTTTTATCCATAGTTTAACAAGAAAGTTTTACTGCAATTTCCCATGCAGATTCACGAGGTACATAGTAATATAATGAACTTTGAATGTTATCTTAAATGCAGCATGTTCTTTCCATGACCCTACAGCGGACGCAGTGTGGATGCACTTAAACTTGTCCTGGCCTCTGCACCAGTCAACACAAAAGACCAAGCTGTCAAGGACGTAGTTTTTAACCTCGTCTCCCGTATCCTTATTGCCTTCAAGTCAAGTCAAATTGAGGAGGCTGTATCTCAGTTGGACGATACTGGGATTGATCTCCTTATGAAGTACATCTATCGTGCCTTTGAGATGCCCTCTGATAATAGCCATGTTCTCCTACTTACCTGGCACGAGAAGGTGACAATTTTTGTTTATTTATTCTCAAAGTCTTTTTTAGTTAATTTTGGTTTATATACATACATACATGGTTACCCATAAAAAACTGTTCTTACAATAGTGTTTCACTCAACATCCACAGATATCCAATATCCACAGAAGCATGATTCTTAATTATAAGCAATTATAATAACTGAATGGCTTCACAATACCTTCCTTTTCCTATTTTATAGTTTTCGGGGACTTTTACTTACTCGTTAGTTAGTGATAGACATATTTGGTAAGTTTATCAAAGAAGTAATAGACAAGATATCAGGATTATTAACCTATTCGCTTAATAGCAATATCTTTATGTGTGTACCCCATATTTCTTGACAACAGTTTATCCAAAGGATTCGGCTTGGCATAAGTGGTTGGGAGATTCAACCAATGTTGTCATAAAGGAAATGGTTTGTAACTTGATTTATCTAGTCTAACAAAGTCATGTATTTGATATCAAGACATATTCCTTCGTTTGTAAAGGGCAGTCAACTATTGAAAACTATAATAATAATATATTTGATGGCAATTCATAAAAAATATCATTAAACTATGTATTTTGTTCAAAAATTTCGATGCCACTAGTCAAAATAATTAGTTTTTGTGTATTTCATATTCTGTAACATGTATATTACCTATATGAAAAGCTATATGTTATATAAGTAGTTGCCGAAAGTCTCTTGTATAACGTTATTATACTTAACATAATAATTATCGATCGATAAGTAAGATAATTCTTTTGTTAATAAATTCAAGTAACATACCATTTGTTAATACGCTATTATCACGATGATATGGAGTCTATTATCTTGTTAGTATATTTTTGTCAAAATTATGAGGAATCGTTTTTACAATTTTTCTTATTGAATCTATGTTATTATTTCTGTGGTTACTCTTATTTAATTTTATTAATATATTGTAAAATGTGTGTCTTTTTCTGTCGTTAAATTAAACCGCTTTGAGTAGCTTATTAATATAGAATTTATTTTCTAACATATTTGTAAATTATGCGTAATTATTAAGATGTTTAAAAAAATTCTTACTGATACCTATTTGTTGTAATTCGATTTTGATTCCATATTAACTTAATGAGTAGTGTATCTTATAAATAGTGTAATAAATATGGACTTAATCTTTTTCGATACATTGTAAGTTTGATTTTTTTAGTTTACTAAACTTTTGGTTTGTTAAACATTAACTATTCCAAGATGTTATCTTTATTGGGGAAAATAATAGTTAGTATGATGAAAAGATTCTGGTTTTAGTCATATGAAAGACTTTGAACAACTTATCTCTTTTATTTCTTTAAACTATTTAAATTGGGTGAAGACAAACGTAAACCGCGGCATCAGGTAATTCTTTCAATATTCGATTATTGTTTCGAATACCCATCTGTCGAATATATGCGTAGTATACTAATCTTGGAATATTATACAAGCCTTACCAGTTAACCATACGTTAACCTAGTAATAACATATAACAATAAATTGATTCTATGTGACATGCATAACTATCTAATATTTGTTGGTTGTCGTGTACATCTTACAGATTGAAATAGCTAATGCCATGACATTGAAGTTATATAATTGTGAATCTCAACATGCATTCGGTGCTATTCGTCTCATACTAATATATTTTATATACTTGTAGGCTTGCAGATACTTTCAATGGATTCTTCTACTATTTGTAGAATCACATCCGTTTATTCATTTTATATAATCTTAATAATATAGTCAGAATTGTGTAGTCCATCTTTGGTTATAGCTTAAGTTAGTTAATTGACAGTTCATACATTTAGATATTATAAAACTTAAAACTTTAAATGGTTTTGTTAGTTCACTTTTTGAAATTTTCACATCCGCTACAGTTGTAATTTGTGACAAATACACATATAATATAAGTTATGGAACCGGAATTCCACCAAAGGGAGATTAGTTTGCAATTAGAACAATAATTTATTTACTAATCTAGCTAATTGGAATGATCATTTGTGTTGTGAATATATACTAACCGATTTGTCTCTGATGATTGGTTAAATTAGACAATCGGTTGTTTAATTGTGAGCACTGTTTCATGAATATAACTTTGAACGTTACTTTGTGGTGCCTTTTGTGTATAATTGAGTATATTTACTTTGTGGTAATATTTTGTTAAGATATAATACCCTATTGTTTATATCGTGAGCTATGTACTGGTAATTTTTATGTATAATTTGGATATTTTTGTATTGAATAGTTTATTGGGTTTTTTTGATGATATATTGAAATATTTTATTTCTTCGATTTCTTTTTAATATAATTTTTGTATTCATTTGTGTATGCTAATCTATTTTCTGTTATTCAATTATTATACGTTTTTCATGGGATTTTACCTATCAACCTGCGTTAAGCTCCTTTTATTAATCTTATTTTCAGGTATTTGCACGTGGAAAGCTCGGGTGTATCGTTCGGGTGCTCACTGATCGGAAACGGGTTTAGCTCGTTAATGCTTACATTCTTCTATTCTAAGCCACATTTCCAATCGATCGATTTTTAGCGATCATCTCTCTTCTCCTTATACTTTTATCAACATTGGAAGAATGATTGCCATTTTAAATATCATAATAGATTGTGTTACTCTACATATGCGATGTCTCCTGCTACGCTATTATAATATAAACCGGTACTGTTAATACACTTATTATAATTTTGGTCAACTCGTATTTTGATACGCGGATTTATGATACTCCTCATAAGTGTTTGTAGTTATATTAGTTCCATAATTTTGTCTACTCTCTTGTTCACAGCGCTATCCTGCACAATGTTCCCTCTTTTTAACAAATAACTTCTTTTCCTTTGTCATCTTCAGACATTTATTGCTCTTGTTGATTTGTGATGCACATGATTCCTGTGATTTATTAGAACATGTGGAACTAAACATTGTACACTGTACAAAATAAAGCTATATATTGATAGCCATTTACGTATCATTCTATATATTACTATTTAATTCGACCTGCTCATTTATATTTCGCTTACTGACTATGTATACAAATAAATTTTTGCAATTCTAAATTACTTTTGTTCTTTAATATTGTTTTTAAGTGTAGCTATGGTAAATATTAATATCCGTCCTTTATGCACTGTAAAAGTGGTTTTATAATTCGATTGTTTAATTTTGTAAACAGACTACGAGTATGCATAAGCAATCTCTTTCATGTTTAAATAGTTTGAAAAAATCGGTATTTTTAAATATAGTACAGTGTTCATTTTATTCGACATGTTTATTTATCCAATATAGACAATCTGATAATTTAGAGCTAATATGTGCTTGCTTTTATATGTGATGCTTAAAATTAACACTGGAGCATGAGGGGTGCCATCATTTGACATGAAATTTGTTGGTCACTTGATAAAATACATCCTACGTGTTTTCATAAGACACATTATTGCTTAATTCTTCGTTTAATAAATGCGTATTTGAAAATGCACAATTAATTAACCCTTCTACTTATTTTCCCTCGTTATAAATTAATGTACATGTGTATATATTCAATTATTCATAATTTAGTGCAATTATATAGATACATATTAATAATATATGTAGATATATAAATGTGCACAGTTTTGCCGTAAAATGTTCTACTCTTAACAGAAAATCTATGCAATAATTACCCCTTTATAATATAACGGAATATTTAAAAATAAAGTACCTGTATCTTATATTTGCATTCAATAAATAGATGACATTTCATATTTTCCAAATATGTAAACTTAATTTGAATTATTTTGGAAATCTACATTTGCTAACTGATGAATAGTTAATTCACAAATTATAGGTGTGCGTGTTCTTATTTTATGCATATAATATTTAAGTTAAAGGTTTTCATTGTGATCTATGACTAAAACGTAGGCAGATTTTTAATACATTTTATCAGCTTACTTGTTGAATATCCTGGGGCCGTATGCAGAGTCACAAATATTAGATTAGATCGGTCTAATCTAACTGTTTTTAGATCGATCTAATCTA
>JAYRBW010132335.1:0-15865 GCA_036023295.1 Invenusta paracnida
TATAACATAATATCGATATTCTACAACTAACTATAACAATCAATACTTGAATATTATAAATGTCTATAACGTAACAAGAATATCTCTGAAGTCGGTTAGATGCTTTGTTTTGTCTTCGGGTTTAGAGCATCGGTTGCTGATTCGATTAATTTCGTTACAGATGATGTTGATCTTCATTTGAGTCGGAAGTGCGGAGTGGTAATTGATGAAGAGGTTTTTCTGCTTCTTATAGTTGCTGAAGGTCAATTTGCCTGTGGTATCAATCCGTACTGAGAAGTCAAGTAAGTTAAGGGTTCCATCCTCCCCTGGATGTTCTATTTCAAACTGAATTGCTGGATGTGTCTGGTTAATAGAAGTGAAGATCCGGTCTGCTTATTTGTTGATTTTAAGGATGAATATACCGTGAACATAATATGTTCTTTTGTATACACCCAGGTTGGACGCGTTTTGGAATTGTGCTTCTATCGAGTGTATGAAGATGATGGCTAGTTTTCTCATTATTTTACAATTCTCAACATTCAGTCCACTTTGCTCCTAACCTTTATGCAATATATCTCTTTCTATGTTATACGTAATACACACCTTCATAATCTCCCATTCAATCTTCCGCTGCACATTTCTCTATATAATCTCATTAGCCAAGGTTATTGCCAATCTTCTGTCTAAATCTGTAATCGTTAGTACGCTCTACTCATTCAATCTATTACTATCAGCTACACTGTAGTACACAATCTAATTTCTCTGACGAAGCCGTGTGTCAACGGCGAAGTATAAGAGTTTTAAAATATTTTAGTAGCATAAGGCTTTGTTTTGTTTTACATTTAATTATAACGATGCTACTCTGGGTCAACTATCATATGCTAAAAATTCGCTAAACTCCTAAATGATTTCTTAAAGATATGCTAAAAATTACCAAAACTGCTAAATGATTCCTTAAAAGTATGCTAAAAATTTGCGAATTTGCGGTGTAAAATACCCAAGGTACTATAAATTACGATATCTACTTAGCGCTATGTATAATTATGCGTATTTTGCGGCACCTGTCTAATTTTTATTCAATGTAACGCCGAAAATAACTACCTACAGATATGCTATATTACGCCGCAATTTATAGTACTTAGAGTATTTTACGCCACAATTTTGCAAATTGTCTAGCATAATTTTTTCGGGAATCATTTAGAAGTTTAGGTAATTTTTAGAATACTTTTAGCGATTCATTTAGAAGATTAAGGAATTTTTAGAATGTCTAGGAAATCATTTAAGAGTTTAGGGATATTATGTAGGAATTTATTAATTTTCACAAAATATGGTTATATCATAGCTATATTACATACTAACATTTAAGACAAGTTGGTTTGCCTCTGATTAATTGAAAAGTATTAAATAAGGCTGTTCCCGTACCCTTTCTCTTTAAATACGAGTTAATACTAGTACATAATACCGCGTTTAATTAAAATCTTCTCGCGTATTTAATAATATCATGGTGCATGAAAAATTTAAAATCCTATCCTTTTAATTTTATAATTAATTTTGTTTTCTATAACTTTAAAATATAAATATGGTTTGGGTATTCCGTATTCATCATATGAATACGGTATAGTAATATTTATAAATATTAAACTGAGTAATATTTAATTTGGTAGTATCTCCTTGTTTGAAAATGTGACACTTATGTTGATAGTTAGTTACAAATGTTTATAGTTATTTTTTGTTGTTTCATAATCAACGTATTCGTTTTTTTGCTTTTTTATAATTACTGTTATTATTTCAGGGAAGCAAAGAGCAGCGTAAAGAAACAGGTATTATATTATCATTTTATTTACAACTAGCATGTTACTAATTAGATAAATATGTTATGTTTTACCAAATAGAAATATTTGTTGATATAATTTTATTAAACGCATAATATCCTTTGGCTCTTTATATACATTAACTTTAGAAAAGATCATGCGCCGTTACTAATTAATAATTATTAGAAACACAAGGAAAGACAGAGCTAAGCCGTTTTCGATCTTAATTGATTTTGTCATCTGAACGTAGTCTAGAATCAGCAATCAGTCCTCTCATATTCATCATGAAATTACTTTAACCATTCAATTGCTCGATAAACAAGAGTCTGCTGTTTCAAGACTATGTTCAGCGATGTGACCTATAAGACCGAAACCAGTCTTCTTCCTGCGTGTTGAAAATTATTGGTAATCTTTGTAATAATTCTTTATGTAGTTATTTTACATCATGCTAGTATACCATAATTGGAATTTTTTAATTGAAAGTTGTTACTACATAAAATTAACGTAAATAATTTTTGTACTATTAACAACAATATTTTTTCTTAATATTTTAGTTATCAAAGACGAGTTCATCTGTTCTACATAGCAACAATTTGCCTCAGCATCGAATTGCTATGATTAGTGAAGAAACCAACCTAAACGATTTCTCTCGGATGATTCAGTCGGACAATTTAATTGATTAGTAAGCTCGATTGCTTAATTTAAGTTGAAATTTTAGAAGTTTCTAAAAGTATAAAGACTATCAAAAGTGCATTTGAGATTAACTGTATAAAACAATATTTTATTTTGATGGCGACTAATTTCATTGTTGTTATCAGTAGTGTGATTATTATCCAAAAATTTATAAATAAAAACAGATGTAAATGTAATTAATTTGTATTATTACTTTATGAGTTATTTTTATTGCACTACTTTTTATTCAGTTTATTAGTTAGTACGTTTTAATTACAATATTAGATACCCTATTTCAATAGCTTAAGATATTTTAACTTTTCTAAAAATTGTCTAAATAATTATGTTTAAACATTTATAAACTGTTCTACTACATTTTTTATAAATAGTATGAAATATCAATGAACTTGCTGTGTTTTCGAATTTTTTTTCGTTATTTGATTTTTAAATATTCATTTGTATAAAGCGTGTGCTAAAGTGCAATAACTACAGTTCCTTAATATTTCAATGTGCCGTTTGAACAGTCGTGTCAGCGATGAGAGTTTATTACTTACCTGTCTTCACGCTTGCGGCGATCTCACACCGACTATTCTTCGTTTTTTTGCTAAATTGGAGTCAGCCGGCTGTTTGGCAACGGTTGGGTGTTGCTACATGAAAACAACAGTGGGAGTTAGAGAAGAAAATGGAATTTCCAAGAATTATTTTCCATTAAGTCAACATCTTCGCAATTTGGATGTTAGCGTGAGTTAGATTGGCGTGAAACTGAATCTGGAGAGTTAGTGCCTTTTTAATTGTATAGTGTATGTAGGTAAATGCTATTTATACAAAAACCAAATTTGACATAAATACTAACAGCATATATGTTTGTTATTGTTATTATATGTAATATAATTATTGTTATAACATATTGGTAATCAGATTAATTGTTTAAATAAATGAACTATTGTGAACTCCAAATGGTAATAACTAACTGTACAGAACTATCGATCTATTGTATACTTTATTCTTGATCTAATAAGTTGAACGTTAGTGTATTTATTGTATAATTTTTGTTTCAATTTTTCGCTTTTCTCATTTATTTTGCTGGTAAAAATCCTGGAAACATCACTTCATAATTTCTGTGTTTATTAAAATACTGTATGTCATTAACTATCCATTTGTATTTTCTCTACGTTTTATGGTTTTTTAAATTTTATGCATCCAATTGTTTAAAATATTGTGTAACATTTAATCTGGAGTGCATATTATTACTCACTATCCATCTACCTGGATAGTTGTCCTATGAAGCTCTAGAGGCCGCGTGTCATTTCATAGCCGGATATCGAGATAAACTCTCGTCATCTATCAATAGCGGAAATGTGAATCCACTCGTTCGCCAATCCTTTAGAGCTGGTCTTCAGTTGGTGCTGGCTGGTAGACAAACCAACACAATGAGTGCCACCTCTACTCGTTCAAGGTTGAAGTCAGGAGCAGATGACTCAACTTCTTTTTTCAGGTTTGTCAGATGGTATTTTGCAGTAACAAAATCCTCTCGACTATCGCACAAATTTTTCACATTTAATGCTTAAAAGATTCGAGCAATACGCATGGCTCAATCGTCTGAGCAAATAGGATTATTATTTATTATATTATTTATTGTGACTAACAGTAATTAAAACATATATTAACTAATATATTTTTATTCCGTGGGTCTCAAAATATAGTTAGGTATATGTATATAGATCCGTACGTACTAGCTCTACAAAAATTTCTTCGCTGACTGAATTTCGTCATTCATTCGGTCAGAAGTTTGACGTCAAATTTTCTCGTAATACAAAAGTAAACAATACATTAGTTTTAAATATTCCCTAATGTTTAAAATTTTATTTTTTCTCATCAATTTTTGTAACATTTGATCTGTTATTTGTTAAAAATAAAAACATTCTTTTTCAAGATTATTGAAATCCATTAGCTAAATTTTCTATGTAATAGTTACATAAATATAATTTATAATCGGCTTCTTTGCTTTATATACTTATCATTTCTCTATGATTAATTGTGTATTTACACGCTGTTTTCTGTATAATTTTTAAATGTGAAATATACACTGCTCTAACTATATTATACATATACGTTGTAAAAAAATTCATTAGATGCCAAAATGAATGTCAATTTGAAATACAACATAAAATGTTACAGCTTGTACGGGCGATTTGCTTTGTATTTAAATGATTTACTCATTGTTCGGTAGATATATTATAATAGAAGGCAGAAATATAACTCATCAATAAATCAATAGTAATATGCATTTTACAGATTGATCACTAAGCAGTTATATCTATTTAATTTGTGTTTTACTAATCTAGGATTTTTTTACACGTGATGTACTATGTTTTGTTTTATTATAATATATAAATTTATATTTTAAAGCTCTTCTGTGATATTTGTTTTATAAGTTTGATCATTATTGTGTATTTTTTAACTATAGTATACGCACTTTAGGAATCCCCAAAAATTAATTACAACATAAATATTAAGCTGTATCCACAAAATTTTAATTTTAAATATTTATGTCTAATATAGTGTTTGGTATATTATACTAAAAAGCTTAAATTTTACTTAAATATAGAAAAAGATTTGGTTTGTTAAACCGTAGTTGTTAAAACTAATTTTCTCTAATTAATTTGGTATAACATAACATTTTTTATATTTACTTAGATGTCGAATGTTTAAATTTTAAATGTTTATTATTATTAATATACATTATAGCTCACCCTATCTCTCTGACCTACAGCTACGCATGCTCTGCATTGGCCCATCTCAAGCTAGACCCTAATTTATCTGTGGAGGAAGCCACCAACGCAGAAGCCACTATCACCGCTCGTTGGATGGAGTTGGTCCGCTTTCACGTCCTCCGACTTCTTCTTGGTCCCGCAGTTGAGACCCTGGTTCTTCTTGATAGGCTTCTCTTTCTTAAAGAGATGAGTGAGTTAGAGTCTGTGATCACCCATATGAAGAAAATGATTTTTAAGATATTTAATTTATAGTAAATATTTTGTACCATTTCATATATTATTTATGATTGATATTCTAATGCATGTTGTAAATTGAGGGCCAAGGTTTTAATAGCTTTATATTATACATAGTGGCTCATAAGCAACCAGGCATGCTATGGTTATAAGAAATATTTCTTTTACATTTTATTTATTTTTATTTACAAACAAATAGTATAAACATTATTATTAAGAAATGTTATTCAAAATGTTGTCCATTATTTTCGATTATAAATATGAATATTCTCGTCTATATAAATATGAAACAAATATCTAACTCCCGTTTTCTGTCGATCTAAATTTGAAACCATTTATATTTTGTGTTACATTAGTTTGAAACGTTGTCTATTTTTGATTGGTAAAACCTATCATATATCATGTTATACATACTCGTATATATATGTATATATAACTGAGTTAGAATGGAACGAATCCGTCTGCACACTTTCACCAATCTTTAGACAACTTTAAGCATGCATGTTAGGGGAACAAAAAGCGGAAAACTGACACATTTTAGGATAAGTAGTTTTTAGCCGATTTTTTTGTATTATTAAGTATATGAGTATAATATAGGAAAAGTATATTATTGGGTTGATGGAAATTCCAAGGGGTACCTCTGGCTCCTTCGTTGATTTGTTTTCAATATTTATAAAAATAGGTAAAAACCCCAATTATTTTGCGTGAAATCATGACATTTATTACTGTTCCAAAATCAATTTTTTAAACATTAATTTTTATTATTTTGCCTCACTCTATTTATTTGTGTACCTACATCATCGGTGAAAAACTAATAATTTTATAAGTTGGGATTTTCATTCACTTATTTTGTCAACTAGGTACCTTATATTAGACATTTTGTTTGACCGTCTTATTATTAAAACACTTTTACTGTTTCTCTTTTTAGAGTTGGATTGCGCGCTAATTCCGCTATTTGATCCTTCTATTTCACCAAGAAATTTGGCAATAGTAACAGTTAAACCGGATTTTAAGATATCTAATGACTGTTAGAGGCATGAACTTGGTTGCTATTACAATGTAATTGAATTTGTAAATACATACATAATTTTCTATGGTAGTTGAAACAATCCAAATATTAATTTGTAATTAATCTGTTAAAGAAATGTTTATTATCTCGACATGTCTGTGTATACGTACCACCTCTTCAGGGGCATAATAAAAATATATTTAAAATAAGAGTATATAAATATAATAAAATTGAGTATTAAAACGAAATACAGAAAGAGCAAAGTAGCGTTGTACATAATATTCGAATTTAATAAAAGAGAAATTTAATTATAAAATCATGTTTTATTTGAATATCAAAATAGTTTTTACCAGAAGAAATATGTAATAAAGAGTCTATATTGATATCGGAAGAGCAAGTTGCGAAACGACTGCCTATTTTAAATTTGTGTGATTCGGTTTCTTTTTTCAATTTCTTGTGTTTGTCGCTGTTTGCGGTCTGTGACATTAATGTATTCGAGGATTTAATAGAGTTCTTTACTCGAGTTGTGTCGCTTTTTACATTTGTAAAACAAGTTTGTATCGTACTATAACAGTGGTAGATGACCTTGGAAGTAAAAGTATTCGGAGTTTTACATACACATTGTATAAAAAGTTCATATAGTTTTAAATAGGAAGACAACAAAAATGTTAATGTTAAAATTGATTTTAAAAAGATTGAGTATTTTTTGGAAAAATTAACGACGGTTTTAATTTTGACATATATTATTTGTCATCAGTTTTTGATTTATGAGTAGTACCAATAGAAATTATTTAAAATAATATAGTTAAATAATATATTATCCAAATTACGTAGTTTTCTGGTAACGAATTTGATATTCAAATCAAAGCTTTCTTAATAAAGCTCTCCTCCATTACATTAAAATTCTATGTATAGCGGTTGCTCTTTCTTTAAATGTTTTAATATTCTCTGGTTCTTCAAAATTTCTTTATTTTAATGCTCTATTTCATTAAATTATGTACTCTGAGTTTAAATTTATTTTATTGCACCCTTAGAATATGTTGGGATAACATTGTTTTACTATGAAAACTTGTTTCTTTTAATCATTTGGATTTTAAAAATTTAACGTTATAATCAAAATATTGCTTTTTATTCATTGCATTCATTATTTTTAGTTGATAATTATGATTCACAGATTTAAAACTATAATCTATTCAGCAATACCTTTAAAATATAAACTCGAATAATATAACTTTTCGTGAATTAATGTCTGTGCATTGTTCTTATAATATTTACATATTGTATATAATATGTAATAGTGTGTATATCTTCTTTCTTGACTTTTTGATATATATTTTATTGGATACATTAGTTTAAAACAAATTCATATCAATGTGTACTAGGTACTTGTATTTTTGAGAACATAGTAATAAATATCTTAGATCTTTTTTATTACTGTATTGTATACTTGTTGTTAATATTATACACAATAATATATATATTTAAAATATGTTATGTCTATAATTTATGTCGACTCCAGAATTAGCGAATGTATTAATCAACAGGTCGATACATTTCAAATGTCGTGTTCCTTTTAATTTGGAAAAGTAAATTTTAACTAATGTTGCAGTATATGTTTCATAAGTTTTTACGACACAAATTAACGAAAACTGTTCATTTGGTTTTAGAAATAAGTACCTATTATTCGAAAATCTTTTGCTTGTAACTTTGATGTAGGAACTATGGGACATACTTATATATTTACAATAGTACAGCTATTATTATAACGTTTCAACACCCTTTTTTCACAGAGAAGTCGGGTCAGATTGTAGTTCACATTGATAATAGTAATAGTATATAAACTGACCTATTATACATACATAATATTACTAATAATATATTAAAATTTAGCATGAAAAATATATATAGAAGTAATAATAAAGCGTAATATATTTGGCATCAATTGGGAATAGAGATACAAAAAGGCAGAATTAAAAGTGTGGTATAGGTGCAAATTAAAATCTACAGAAATAATAATGTATGCTCTGTTGGCAGTTGTCGTAATCGTATACCTAATAGCATAAGTTAATGCAACTGTAATGCAGTACTTTATAGCAAATATAAATTGAGATAGGTTAATTTTGAATTTATTCATACGTATTTTGTTAGAAAAATAAATACAGTTCACATTAATAAAAGTAATATAAACATCTGTTATACATATATTTTTAAAATTTAGCATGAACAATATGTATAATATATGCTGTAACTTATGTTATTAGGTATACAATTATGGCTGCCGTAACGAAATACACTCCATAACTAATTATTTCAATATTAGGCACAAATTCACTTAAACGCCACAGGTTGACAAACTTAGGCTAGTAAAATAAGGGACAGGGATTATAATTTAAAAATATTAATGCATTACCATCATAATAATTGCTATTAATTATTACTGGGGTACTAAAGTAAAATAATAAGTGTCCAAAATTATATAAGGTAGGTATTAGTATTATTGTCATTGGTCAGGGCTATAATATTAATAGCAGTGCATTATGTAACTGCACAGGTAGGAGCTATTAACAATGACAGTGTCGCAATACAGAGGTTAATACAGTCACTGGTAACAATGACAACTAAATGAAATAAATTTTACATTGATTAAAATACACTAAATATTAATAAAACACAGAGAATGTGCAATTTACTTTTTAAATTGTATAAATGTATATAAACAGCTCAGCAATTACATTCACCTATAGTATTGCTTTTTAGTATTAATTATAATAAATGTCTATAAATATAATTAAAATTATAGTCTTGCTGAATATTTTCTAACTACCACTATTTAATTGCATTATTAATGGCTGTCACACTGTTAATAGCTCTTTATACTCATGTCTTAATTACAAGTGGCTTTAACAATTACTATTAACATAATTAAAGCAGTTGTATTACATTTACTGAAATGATATATTTTAACTCTAACAATATAATTACTGCCTAAATAAATACCAATACCAATAAATACCTGCCGAAAATACCAATCTAACTACTGCCTAACCTGTCTCTTGTATTATTACTGCTAATATATCTGTATCTATGTACCTCTGTATAGTCTACTCATATGCGGTTTGTCATATGTTTTAATATACTCTTTACTTACTTACTTATAATGAATTTACATTATGCAATTAAGATTACGCGACAAAGATATATCCATTGTGTTATCCGTATAATAGTCAAAACATTTAACGAAAAAGTTTCAGTATCAGGACAAAACGACGCCATGTTCCTAAAATACAAAGTGACTCCGATTTTTCACCAATTTATATACATTCCTAATAAAACAAATGATTTAGGATTATACATAATAATAACGGCCAATTCGCCGTAAAATAAATATAACGAAAACCTACAATGTTAATTAATATATACCTAATTTTATAAATTCTATTAATTAACAGTGTGGGTTTTTCTTATATTAATTACCTATACATATTTATTTACTCTTACCAAAATATAATTTAACGCTTTAACTTCCACAAAATATCAACAGCATGCAAGAGAATATACACCATCTTATAACACAAAATGATGTACTATATTTTATATCAAATTTTATTTTTGGATTGTTTTAACGTGTGAGAACAACTGTTTTACTAAAATATATAGAGACCTGACAGTAATATATTATTAATAAAAAGTAATAATATATACGCCTACTAAATTCCAATTAAGTAAGTAATTGTTAAACTAGATTTTTAATTTTGGAGCATATATTTTGTAATTTGCCAGACTAGATAAATATTTTATTTGGAATTAATTTGTAATATTTTACATAACACATTTTTCAATAATTTCTATGCTTAATTTCCAAAACAATATATTCTTACATTAATCATATGCACAAAAAATTACACATATTAATAAAGAACCAAACTATTTGCTTGTGAAAAACATATAAAGAGTAATAGATAATATTTCAAATTGAAATATTAATTATGAAATCACAATTTTTTTCCATTTTTAACATAAACGTCTGTGAAAAAATCTTTACATGCTTGCAGGAAACTGCGTGAATGGTCGCCTATAAGTGTATACATCGAATTCAAAATAGGACATTTATAACTATGTGATCCAAATTATCATATTTTATGAACCAGATCACTGGTTAAAATATCGATGGTTCACTTTTTGATGATCAAATACCATTAAGAATGATGAAATATGCTAAGCTTATATAAAGAAATCAATTAAATGAATAATGTAAAACAATATTTATACATAAAATAACAGGTAAAGCACAATCTGCTGTAAAATAAGTATATTTTTCCACGAATTTTCGGGAAAACTTCCCTTATCGAGTGCGATAAAATATGAAAAGCAGAGAGACAGTTTAACAGCAGTTTAATATGACATGGTTACGTAATAGGATTAAATGATGGAAGTGTATAGAACATGTTAAAAGGAGGATCGCAAAGCTTATAATTATACAATATGTAGGTGTACGAATTAAACAAAATGTATAGAAAAGTAGACTATTTAATTGACATTTCAATGACATGTTGTATACACATCCATCATTTAATCCTATTACTTCACCATGTCATATTCAACTATTAAATAGCCTGTCTCTCTGTTTTTCTTCATATTTTATCGCACTCGATAAGAGAAGTTTTTCTTCCGAAAATATATACTTATTTTACAGCAGCTTGTGCTTTACATATTATTTTATTTACTAAAATGCTGTTACCAGGAAACTTACATTTATGTAATATTTATACATAATATCATATATTTTTTATCTTAGGATTAGGATCACGTGATTATAATGATAAGGATCAATATAATTTTCAGGATCTGTAGATAAAATCTTTTAAAAAACATTCTCTGAAAATTTTAGCCCAGTCTAGAGGGGGGTAAAGTAAAATGATACAACCAATTAAATTATAATTTACATCCAAAAAAGCATTAAAAGTTAAATCAATTTACAATAATCATAGTATAAATAAATAAAAATTCTAATAATTAGGTCCAAAAAATATGTATTTTCCATCAGCAATATTTTAAGATCTTTACTGAATGAATCATACATACTGTAATAAAAAATTACGAATGTAATGTGTAAAAATTAAAAACGCATTTAATCGTATTTGGATAATTTTGAACATAGATATTAAAAAGGAGGCAGACATTGTTAAAAGATAATATTATACATTTGTGGATAGTACAAACAGAAAATGGTATACTTACAATTTTTTTTCAGTAATTTTCGATAGCTTAGAATAGCTTACATGTGCATAAGAAATATTCAATAAAATATATATGTTGATTAAAAAGAAAACAATAGAAGCTAACCAAACAAAAAAATATGTGTTCCAGCCCTGAAACTCTAATAGGTAAGCGAAAAATAACCAGAAAGCCTGGCCTAAAAACCAAAGGCCAATTAAGCAGACAGCTCTCATTTTGGTCATTTGAATATTGGGCACAACCAATGGCAAAAGAGCAATATACCACAAAAAGTACTGTGAGGTACACACCTTGTTAAATACAACAAATATAAAAGTCGCCAACAGACAAAGAAAGGGTAGGTCAAAAGCAAAGCGCCAACTGAACGCAAGAATGAGGACTAGTTGGGGCACAAAAGCAGCCAAACTAACCCAAGCACTCCAGGGACATCCGACGAGTAAATACAATGGGTAGAAGTAGATTGAAAAGTTGTGTTTAATGTCTCTTCGGGTCACATGGTACAGGTAACTATGCTCTAAAAATTCATACCCATAGATCAGATAAAATCCGGCAGTTAGTGCGATAAAACTAATTGCAGCGGGAATACCAAAAAGGAAATGTTGTCTGTTTGGTAGATAGAATGAAAAGTTTTGTGGCTTTGGTTGTTTATACTTGTGTTTAATGCTGTTGTAACACAGCCAAAGATAAATTCCGGGCACATAGATAGCCGGGTAAACTTTGGAATGAACCGAGAGTCCAAAAAAAATCCCAGCAAGCCACAGCTGACCACTGATTAACCGGTCTAATGTAGCCAATACACCGAGAGATATAAGCGACTCAGCATTGCCACGAGTAGAAACTGTGGCAGTGAGAGGATTGTATAGCCAGAGTTGAGCGATGGAGACAAGGGCTGACCTATGCGTCGCTTTGACATTCTCAAGAGTAATCAGTCTATACTGTAGACAACCACAGAAGAGGTCCGCGAGAAGGAAAATCACCTTGCCTAAAAAGGGCAGCTCAGTCACAATACCAGGGACTAGAAGCCAGGCAATCAACGGCGTGTAACGGTAGGTGGGTCGTTTGTAGGGAGATTCACCATTGACAACAAAGCGGGCAGCATCGGTGAACACGCGGTAGTCGACATCGGTGAACTTGACGGTGAGATTGGCATCCTGCCAGATCCCATAAATTAAAAGACTCAGGCGGAGTAGCAAAGCACCCCCGAAGATGAGTGGAAATGTCAACCACTTATCCGTTTTATGTGAGCTCGCTGCCTGAAATATATATTTAAAATCAATATGAAAATTTTCAAAATACCATAAAAACATAAACGCATTTACTAAGATTTATATTATGTCAACACTAATACATTGATTATTATTAACGGTCATTTTAAACAACTCATTTCAATAATAATTGCTTTTACAATAAACATTTGGAAATACATATATTAGAAACTTATTAATTCATATTATAGTAGAATTCGTCTATATAGAGGTTTTTACAAATGTACAGATTTTTCTTCCTATATTTTATATGTTAATCGAGTTTGCCTATATCGAGATGTTTTTTTGTCCCGCGAACTATTTGTTAGTCTATATCGAAGTTTCGGGTTTTATTGGTAATTTTACTTAGCACTATTTTCATGGCGGTACCTAGCATGTAATAGCTACATATAATACATTCATACTACATACAAAGTATAGTAGGTTTGCTTGCATGCAAAGCGTGATTATAATTCAATTTTTATGTTTGAAGTCGGCGGGGCAGGCAGGAAATAATGTATTTCAACTAGGTTATCTAAAGTACATTTATTGCGTGCCACTAGAACAATCAGAATTAAAATTCGTTCGCCAATTAAAGTTTCCAAGATTAACTTTGTTTCCCTTGCCAGCAATTGTGCATATGATCAAACAGCCAATTAAAATTAGCAATGTTGGCATCCAGAATACGGTCTAAAGGTACGGTTGTGAAGCTAATTTATATATACATTAAATATATCCTGTGATTTCTAAAACCACTTGTTTTTCATCTACTCTGATTTAGTTTCTATCACAGCTGGTGTTTTTTGTATTCACTCATTGTACCAGAAACCGTTGTTTATTCCAGTGTTTATAATAAAAAACTCTATTTTCTATTAGGTAATATTCGTGCTACATAAATATATCACATGACAAACACAGTTTCTAAAAAAACTTTAGTTCCCCATAAAAACGTCAAGTTCGCCTATATCGAGGTTTTTTTCCTGGCCCTTCAGACTTCGATATAGGTGAATTATACTGTATTTTATTTGACTATAGCATACATGTATTATGTATGCATAAATAAAATGCTGAATTTCATTTAGCATATTTGGTGAGTTATGCTTGGTAAGCAAGTAGTTTATTTTAATCTTAACATAAATAGGTGGTTTGCTCTGTGCAGCATTTTAAACAACAAAAAAAGAGAAAGAAGCACCTGGTTGCAAATATACCTACACTATAAATTTACTATATATTTGCAGCCAATGCTATTTTCTCTTATTTTAGTCTTAAAACTTTTATAAAACCAACAGTAAACTGTTTCTTCTAAAACTTTCTTAAAACTAATTCCGCATAATACTTTTGTTTCTCTTAAGAAAGTTTTAAGTTTCGATTTTTACAGTACTTTCTTGTAAGTTAAACCTAATCACCAGTAGATTAAAAAAAAGAGTTTACTTTCGGTTTTAATTTAATCCAAAATGCTGCAAATAGAAGCAATTGTTGGAGGAGTAATTCGTATAAGGTACCGTAACATTCAAAGAAGGCCAGTAAACAATTTCAAATCACTTCAAAGAAAATAACGCTTAACCGAAGCTGATTTAAATAAATTAACTCAGGATTACCATGCATGGCGATGGTAATTGATAAAGATTTTAAAAATATTAGGTATAAGACCGATTTATAGGTATCTATCTTTAAAGAAATAGTTATTACTATGTTTAAAAAATCTATAAGTTTGTTTGTTAAATAATAATCAATTAAATAGTATGTTATTTTATTAAATTATATTTCACTAACATTTTTAATTAATGCTAAATATGTACCTATACTCCACCAGTGATTGCAAATATCTGACTATACTTCTTTAAATAAAAAAAGATTAAAACATTTAAATAATAATAAAATCTAAAAAATATATTGCAATTTAAATTTCTATATATATTTCAATTAAAATAAAAACAATTTAGAATGTCATTAGCATATTACTGGAAGATATAAAATAGGTATTTAATTGAAATTTTAAATGTAGTTAAAATTTCAATTATATATTTCGTATCTCCTGGTTTATAATTTAATATAAAACTATTCATTATAATTTATTTAATAATAATAATATAAGTCGGAAATATTCTCTATATATAATTATATAATTTTAAATTAATAATATATAAATAATTATATAATTTTAAATTAATAATATATATATAACAATATTCTATGTTCATATATTTCAAAATAAGTATAAAATAAATATTTCAAAATAAAATATATAATTAATTATGAAATAATTGTATGTGTTTCTAGTATGCGCTTCTGACATTCATTAAAACAATGAAAATATTTGGTGTAATCATCTTTAGGAACTTTTAAGATCATTTAAAGAAAGATTTAATACCGTATTAATAAAGTTTTTAATCTGTAAACAGTTTGAATGACTCCTTCTTTAGGATTCCTAAAACATTTTGCTTAAGACCAAACATAAACTCACCCATTGCCAGTATACACATAAATAGCAACAAAGCACGAAAGCCATATCGAAATTGAAGATAAATTCGAACAAGATGGAAAAATCATTGCTATGATTTCTAATTGAAAAGAGTTATAGTTAACAGTTGTTTAATGGGGTAGATGTACGTGATAAAAATCAATTAATATACAACATGAAAAGAAATTTGAAAAATTATTTTTAAATAAAAATTATGTGATTTATTGTGAAAAAATTATTTAGAAAATCCACATGTATTTAGTACCCCAATATAATTATTTTACATAGAAATCTTAGAAAGTGTTTTTTATTCCTAAACTTACTAAAAATGCATATTTAGTTCAAAGGCATAATTAAAAAAACTTACTATATACAGGGTGTCCCATAAAAAAGGTACCAAAATATATTTTTTCATTTTTGTCTGTTGATTATCTGCAGGTTATTGT
>JAYRBW010132346.1:0-15864 GCA_036023295.1 Invenusta paracnida
TTGTCTGGTGGGAAAGATTTATAAAATTTGGCTGATGTGTGATTTTACGAAGAAGTTTTCGTAGAGTATTGGTACAACTTTTTCTATTACAATACTTCTAAACTATTGTTTTTTTAGTAACCGTTTAATGCATTTATGTATGGCGGACCAGAGAGTTCACTTATACCTATTATGCTTTTAAAATGATAGTCAACGTATTGACTGTTGAGTGTGTACTTGTACACAGTCACTATACCGTGTAATATCGTGAGTGTACTCAAGATTGTACTATTTACACTCATCATGATAGTGACTGTGCAAATGAGTACACTCACGATCTTACACGGTAGTGACTGTGTACAAGTACACACTCAACAGTCAACATGTTGACTATCATACTATCATTAATTTTATGGTGATATCATCGTTTTAAGCATAGATGTTTTAAAAAATGTTCATCTTAAATTAATTTTTAAGAATTTTATATATTGACGGACTTTGATTATTGACTATTGACGAGTGTTATTATATAAATACTTCCTATCATTATTATGAAGGTATTTAGGTAATATCTTTACAATATAGAACAGTGCCTAATATAAGTAAAATAAATGAAAAATGAAATATTTGCATGTAAAATTAAATTATAAAGTTATATGAAAGGTGCTGCGTTATTTATGGTTGTATATTAAGCAAGCAATAATTATTATAGTATTTCATAGTTATAAAAATTTAGAATTAATCGGTATTTATTTTGATCGCCAGTTTATTTTATCTTTTTTATTTTTATCTCTTAATCTACATCTTATAAATAATATGTTTTAGTGTGTTATTTTAAGTTTTAGTGCGTAAATTTTTCGAGTACTCTTATTTACAGCTCGTTTTATTCTATATTCATTTCAGGGTCGCATCCAAGGTCGACAGGGCTCCTTCCCAGCATCCATGGTTGTTGAATATCGACACTTTAATGTGAGTTATCGCTAATATGTGCAGAGTTTTCTGAAAGATAAGAAGAACAATTAGTGCATTACTTTTCTTTTTCAGCATGCGCAAATAAGTATAAAGAAAAGCTCCAAATTAATTATAATTTGAAGTATATACATTTAATAGTGTCACATGTTATAGAAATGTTCTTTAAACCATTTTCTATTTTCTATACAATAAACAATACAATCAATATAAAATGTCATTTACTACAAAACAGTATGAAATTCATTTATTTGCATCAAACCATTTATGGTATTAGTTTGTCTATATGGTTTAGATTTTTTAGATTTCCACAATTTAATTTTTATATTTCTATAATTTAATTTTTGGAATTTAATTTTTGTTCTATTTGTCATCCGTTTTTATAATTATTTAATAGGTACCTCTTTCATATGCCTGTGTGCAATTAGCCAGACTTCGTAAAAAAATAATTTCCTTACATGTATTTCTTATATATCCTGCATCATCGTTATGCATTCAAACTTTCTTACATTCAAAAATGTTACAGTACGAGTATACTCGACTAATTCAACAATAAATAAATCATCTAAATTAAATTGTTGTTGAATGTTTCGCCCTATTTCACGATACATATTTATTGAAAGGTATACCTATTCTCTGCACAGCTTGGGTTCTATGCTTTTCTAAAACCAAATAGAATATTATTGCTTTCAGTCTGATGCAGAAAATAAATTAAAACAGTTTTATTGACTGTATTGACAAACTGGCTGAAAAATAATTATGTTAATTTCCCTAATAAAAGTCATCTCTTCAAAATGTTTTGCTTTAAAATATAATATTTAGAAAAAATAGCAGTACAATCATATTTTAATAATACAAGCCTAATTTGAATAATATGCCTGAATATTTTCGATAATAATTTTAATAGTGATATCAATATAGTAGAATATGTAGAAATCAATAATTTCATTATACTTGAATCTTTAAAATTAATAACAGTTAAAAAACACTGTTCATTTATTACTTATAGCTCACTATATTGTCCATTTAAAAACCAGGAAAACTGCCACAGTGGACATTTTCGTGCAAATAATAATATGTTTTGGCTTAGTCATTACTGATCGTTGGCCATCACCCTTGTTAGGTTTACGACAGACTTCAAACCTCAGCGATCTTGGGTTGCACGGATGTATCATTCCATCGAGTATTCCAGTCACTTTTTGATGTTCCCGCAGTACTGAAATCTGGGCGTCCTTATCTGCGTCTTCCGTTGAATTGTTATTGTACGACGGTTCTTGTTAGTTGGCAGCCACTAGGACGGCAAATGTGTACAAAATAGATAAGCTTGCGTTTTTTTGATAATATGATGTAGCAGTCCTCTTTATATTCCTAATTCTTATAGGATGCTCACATCAGTTATTCTTTCACGCTAGCTAACTCGGAGAAGCCATCTCTAGACCCACATTTCTCCTGACTCAATCTTCTTTACGTCTTTCAATTTCAGCGTTCAAGTCTCAGAACCGTATAAGGTCACTATCAACATTAGGCTTTTAACCAGTCTTTTTCGAGTGAATAAGGTAAACTTCTATCTTTCCAGGGATCAGAGCTGAGTTTAGTCATTCTTTTATTTCCCTTGGAAATGCGTGTTATAACGTCTTGCAGTTTTCTGATTTCACAGATTCGATGTATTTATAATGACTCACTTTGTCGATGCTTTGTCCGTTCACTGTGATGTTGATATCATACTGCCTGTAGCCAGCTGTGAGATATTCGGTCTTCTTGGCGTTGAACTTTAGTAGACGTTTTTCTCCAGCGTTATTAACTCTATCAAACATGCTTTGCATTTCAGTTAGGGTGTTGGCAATGAGAGTAGTGTCCTCTGCCCGCATTATATATATATATAATAATTATAATAATTTGTTTAATTCTATTTGGAAATCATACTGCAATTCCAAATGTAAGTTCTAGACTTCACACATAATAGCACAATGAAATAATTATGTTATTTATTTAATAAAAATTTATTATCTTACATTATTGTTTTTAAAAAAATATTCAATTTAAAAAATAAACATTCCATTTAATAAATATAAGTCGCGCCACTCAACATATTTTTCTACTCGCCAAAATGAATTGTAAACGTTTGTTTTCACGACACACCGGCGAGATAGGTACTTGTAGGTTCTAAGTAACGCTGTCAGACATTAAACATGTACTATTTATGTTATTTTTAATAGAAATTTAAAATATTAAGATAACGAAATTTGGTTAAAAAATAAGGTTATAAAATTTAACATACAATAATAAATGTTATTTTGTCCTCTCATGTATGTATATCTTAGTACATAATTCTCTCCATACTCACTCACCAATTGGCGCCCAACAGTCCAATCCCGCCGCCCTTACCTCACCCGGCACATTGCCACCGCCACCACCACTCCCACGGAAGGCACCGTTACTTATGACGACCACAATCTCCTTCCTTGATGTTGACTCAGTCTCCTCAGTTGATGGGAGCAGCAGTCTCAGTCTGAGTAATTCTTCCACTCAGTCTAGACCAAACACTTGGAATCGATGGAGCACGTTTAGCGCCAGCACCACTTCCACCGCTGGCTTGGACTCTGTTGACGAACCGGATATTATCGCCCAACACGTTCTCAACACCAACATCCCGCCGTCTTTTGTTGCGACCGTTCCGGCTGGAGATAATGACTTTGACCACTTTTTGTGGTAAGGATGACGTCAGAGCTGTAGATCTCGTTGTGTGATTGGCTGCCGGCATTTCGATTGTCTGTCTTTCCTGTTGTTCATTTCGTCTCCCACATTGCTATTAGTTGCTTGTCTTTGTGTTGTCTCTACGTTCTGTTAATGCTGACTTATTTACAAGCATGTTTGTTCAATATTCCTTGTAATTCGTTTAGTTAACCTACATTTATAACAAATCCACTTTTCTTTTTTAACTTCACAGCACAGTCCCCTATAATTTACAGATACAGCCAATGCTGTGTGTTTATTGAATGCATTGTGATCATCATAAGACTAGTAGAGGATTAAAAAAATTACATATAAATAATTTAAATGAACACAACACGAAATACACATTGAAATATTAAAGATATATTAAAATAACAAAAAATGAGATTAAGGTACAATTTATAAAAATTAAGTTTACTTTGCATCGTGATGAAATTTAATATAGCAATGATTTATAGAGATATAAATTTAGTACAGCAATATGTAGATTAAATAATATTCCAAATGACACTTTTAGAAATGTCATTCTATTTATAAAATAGTAAAACTTGTATAGTAAAATTATAATAATTAAGTATTACTTTAAATAAAATAGTGCATATGAATTTCATATAATTTACTATCCCATAAAAAGAAGATTCCTGTGTTATTCTAAACTCGTATTGAACTACTAGAACGTTTATACATCTTTTATGGGCGTGTGCACATACAAACTTAACTACTAAACAATACGAGATTTCATATAATAATAATTTAAATTTCGTATCAGGATCACATTCTCCAATTTCAATTAATTTGATGGTTAGAAGTGTGAAAATTACTATAACTATAATTATAATAGGTAGAATACAACCATATTCGAAATGATATTGATCGATTTATTCAAGCAGACTTATTTAAGCAGACTTACGTTAAAGATACTTGTAATTGAGTAAAGTTCAACTCTTCTGTAGTAATCTGTTAGGATAATCATGAGATTATAGTATGGATTTTCAACTTTGTTCAATTTGTTTTTGAACTAACGTTTTTAAATGATACTGTAGAGAAGGTACATATTTCAAAATATGTTATTTGTGAAAAATATAGGTATATTAAATCGTTAAGCTTTATAGAGAAAAATAAGTTAAACTTTCTGTATTACTCATATTATGAAGAACTAAATTTGCCCAAATCCGTATTCCTTTTTAAGAATATATTTTGATTATTAGTTTTTATGTCTCCCAGAAAAAACCGTTGTATAGAAAAATGTGGGTCTTTCTTTGATTTCTTACAAATAAAAAAAACCCTTATTTGTTATCGATTATTACAAATAGCAAACATTCTTTATATTTAAAGTTTCATATAATATACATTCAACTATAAAATCCAAGTAACCAGAACAAAAAAATTCCAGAGTTAAAATTTTACTGAAATGTCTTTTATTGCGCTATGTGTGTTTTTAGCACCAATTTTAGGATAAATATATTCGGTATAATCCATCGCGCTGAAAACTTTGAACACCATGGAAAAGACAAACAAGAACACTGTTATTGAAAACTATAAACATGGACTAGGTTGATTAAACTTTATTATTATATTTCATAAATATAATTTCATTATATATTTTATATATTACTTTTTCACGAAAACACTCCATCGATAGTTCTTAAATTTTCTTATTTAATTTCAATCTGTCAAAAAATGTATTTAAAAAATGATTAAATATTTTGACCTACACAGGCATCAATTTTCAATATTATTCTAATATATTTCTTGTAAAACTGTGTTTTGTTGTAGGTAAATAAACTATTGTTCTATATTGGCAGATTTATATATATTATACCAATCTAGTGAAAAAATCTTCGTAATCACAATAATATATGTAACAATAAATGTTTATTTTGAGCACAGCCTATTCATAAGATAATTAATTTGCAATACAAAAACTTTGTTGAGTACAATCATGTAATTTTTTTATTAGGTGATTTAATAGATCAAAATGGCGTCACATATTATGATAATATTATGTGATATTGAATTTAGAAGTATTCTACGTAACGATTATTATTACTATGTTTTTCAAATATTTCCAATATAGAGTTCATTTAGAGAAATGCAGAGATAACTATCTTTACGTTTTGTAAATTTATCCTTTGTACGTATTATAAGGTTAAATATACACTGCAATATTACCGAATATATATATGTGCATACTTGATTTAGCCTCAGAACAACTTCCAATAAATATATAAAACTACAATATATCGCAGCTACATGCATTTACAGTTTTCCAATTTATTTATTTAGCTCCCAGCAGATGAAGCGAGAAATGTTTTATACAACAATAGAATATGCAGGGCTGTTAGATTACTTTGCAATTAACTAATTACTCGATTCTTGTTTGCTCCGTTAATCTGTCTTTATAAAACTTATTGTAGATTTATTAAATTAATTTTGTTGCGAAATACTTGAAGCAGATGTAGCGAGAAATGTTTTATAGAACAATAGAATATCAGAGCTGTTAGATTACTTTGCAATTAACTAATTACTTGATTCTTGTTTACTCAGTTAGTTTGTCTTTATAAAACTTATTGTCCATTTATTAAATTAATTGTTTTGCGAAATACTTTACAAACTACTTCGCATTCTCTTAAAACGCATGCCTCATTTGCTTTATACAATATATCACATATTTCTATGTCAATACGTAAACAGTGTTTGTGGCATGTTGCCTGTCTCTTTATCTATCGATCTGTACTTGTCTGTCTATTGATTGATCAGTCAGGAATTCCGCGGGATCTACCCTCTTATCAGAGCTCAGATGACGAGCGGTTGTCTTTCACAGGCTCTGGGAGCTACTTACAATACGACCAGGATGAGTATGTTGCTCCTGATGAAGCTGCAGTGATGCAGGGCTGCATTTGGTGAGCGGAATCTTGCCCATTAGAGTTATAATTAATTATATAGAGACGGCCGCCAATATTTGCATTCACCAGCAAAGAAATCTGGCGGAATGATGCCTAATCTTAAATACAGGTTGCTCCAAAAGTAACCGGATCCAAAAATTAAATGATAATTATCAAATTAATACAATGAAGCTAATTTAAACATAATTTGACATACAAATTGTCATAACTATATATGTACTAATGTTATAGATAATACCCATGAAATAATGGAAATGAAACTTAACGTCCCCGGGATTACATTTTGAACGGTATGACTGGTAGTGAATTGATTAGGCAATTTTCTTGGAAAAATATGTCATTGGCGATTCATAGCTAAATATGCTAAAAGACAGTGTATGACCATTAATTTCACTCTGTGATGACATTAATCTGTTTTATTTAACAAGGTACAGAGCTCCTGATTATATCAAACAAGTCTAAAATTGGATAAATGACAAATTTAAAGGTCATTAGATTGGACACCGTGTTACTATGGAATGACCGGCTCGTCCACCAGACAAAAATCTTTCAATTATTGATTAATAATCATTAATATAAAAATAAACTTTACTTTTAAACACTTACAACGTAAACTGCCTGTTAGTCATATTTGTATTTGACTTTGTATCAACATTAGTTTTTATTGCTTTCACTTAATTTTGAAGCTCGGTAACATTTGGATGTATAAGATTACAATTTCCTGATAGCAAATATATTAAATTAAATAGATTTTATGTTTTATTATACAATATCTTGAGGTTTGTAATAATATATAAAAAAAAACAGTTTTCTTTTAATTTAAAGAAAATTATTGTATTTATTTTTATGCCGAGTAAACTATTTTTTAAATTTAAAACTGATTTCTCATTAGATGAATTATTATATTCCCGCCAACGAATATGTTGTTATTTCTAGCGTGCTGTAGTCTCTATTTGTACATATTATAGCTCTGTGATTTCTCCATTGAATAAGCTCTTATTCTTCTTATTCTTATTTGATGGTTTACAATATTCTTCCTTGCATGTTTTTTTTGTATAACTTATATTGTATTGCATGTAATCCTACACACCTATTTATGCATATAATTATTTATGAAGTTATTTTTAAATAGTATACGCAATAAATCGTCTTTTATTTTCAAATAAAGATATGCCGAATATTAGAAAGATTAAAAAATAGTTCATAATTTCGAAATAACATCCAAACGTTAAAATGGTAGTTCACAACTTTTCATTCAAAACTATGTGCTTTAACTACTATGTTAATTAAAATAAGTAGATGGACTTATTGTAAAGTATAAGATAAAAGCTAACTATATATCGATGTAGAATTTAAAGTTGTTACACACAATACTGTTATTATATTTAACAATTTACAAAGATTCAAATTTTAGTAAACCGGTATAAACGTATTCATGCTACAATTTTTACTTAAATTTTAACAAAATTTAAAATTGTGTTGATAAAAACGGTCTATTTGTTGTTGTTTTTTGTATTTTATGCGAAGAACTCAGGGAATATATTTAGTTTATATTTATATTATATATTAATAAATTATATTAGTTATTATAATATATTTATTTATATTCAGATATGTCAAAGAAGTAATTTTTGATAACAAACCAGGATAGTATATTAAACAATTCAAATTATATGTTTTAAGCTTCTGTTAAGCAAACTGATACTTTGTCATATGTACCATTAAACAATCCTCCGTCTCCATGGTAACTCACAGGTATGCGGGTGAGATGGACCGTCTGGAAGCCACACGAATCCTTCATGGCCTGGAGGACGGAAGTTTCCTGGTTAGATTATCGAAGAACTCTGAGCGAATGGGCGAGTACTCTCTCTCACTGGTCTACGGTCAACCCAAACACATCCGGATCTGTCGCGTAGAAGATCGAGTCTACCTCTCCGAGAGAGAACAATTTCCTTCCATTCCAGTGAGTAGTAATAGAAATTGCTTTCTGGGTCACTGAACTCATCTTAACCTCCGCCAACTCCACCATATATTTAACAATGATTTAAATTTTAAATACAAAAATCTTTTACATTAATACTTCTTTAAAATTAATGATGGAGCCTTCATTTTTACTTGCTTTATATACAGTTATTTACAGATTAATTCAGTTTACGGGGATGCAAATATTCATCTAATCTTGATTTCCTTTCTGCAATTTTGATTCATATTCTTTCTTTATACCTTTAAACATCTCAAACCGGCATGTGATATGACAGTTATTGTACTTGCTGTATAATAATACAAATTCATAACATTTCGTTATTCTTGATTTTTTATAATTATTTATTACAATTTAGTTAATGCAACATGCTGTTTACATTCAATTATAATATTTTTAAGAAATTGACAACTATATGACTATCATTATATCATTATCGTAATATACAGTAAATTAAAATCTTTGAAATATATATTCTATCTATACCCACTTTTCCAATTTAGGTCTCCAATAATATTAAATTACTTCAAGTTATACTATTTAATTTAGCTTTATAAATTTCAAAGCTAAAAAAGCTTACTGCTGAAATGTGTTTTTCTTATATAAAAGTCTCATTTTTGAATACCGTTTTAGTATAATTAATAAGCCAATTAGTATTTTATAAATCAGCCACTCAATTTCCGATCGTTTTCAAACGTGTACATTTTTTTTTAAAGTAAACACACTAATAAGCATTCCAACTAAAATTGTAGAAAGGATGGAAACGACTTGTATAAATCGGAATAGGTTTAGCATTCTTAAGTGGTTCTCTTAAAATGGACAGGAGATCTTTGTAAATATTTAGACAACTCGAAAGACATACTGCTTCCTCTTTCAGTTACAATTAACTCATCTTTCATGTCTATATAAAAATTCCTTTCCTGTAGTACACGTATGTGTATGAAGTGTGTATAAGTGTACCGCTATGTACATATTAAAGCCTAGTAGAATGTTTGGTCTTAAAAATACTTCAATGTCATATTGTTTGTCTGGTTTCACACTGTCTTATGCTCCACGTAAATTGGTAATATTTACCTATCATTTTGCAATATATATTTTTATAACAAAATGGTAAGTGTTCAAATTCCAATATTTACGAGATTGGTCATATTTTTTTATTATTAAATTATATATGTGTTATAACGTGTGATATAAAATTGTAAATTGGAATTTTTTCGTAATATATGCTAATATATAATTATTTTTCTGGTCTATTAAATATTTAAAAATATACATTACAACTTATTTTCAAGTTAAATAGTGGCAAAATATAGATTTTTTTTCTAGATTCCATCAAATAAACAATATATTGTTTATTTATAGTTACCTATATGTATATATATTTGCATATTTTATGATTATATAATGCTAATTATTAGATATGCGTATATGTAATTTAATATATACCTAGATTGCCTGTACTGATTATGGATAAAATAATAGCGGAATTATCAGTTTTTTTTTAATTATCATCAATATGCTCAACAATTATAGTGGTATTATTTTAAATTAAACATTTATATTTTTTAATAATCAACGGGAATTTTCAAAGTAAATGTTTAACGACTGTGTGAATAAACAAATATATTAAAGTATAATAATGAACCTCATTAAAGTGAATTCAGAAGGTATTATCATTGATATATATGTAGATAAATGGGTGTGCTATTCATAAACTCTACTTGAACTTCACTGTGACATCATCTGCCAAACAGACAACAGACTAAAAAGAATTAGCAATCATTTACATATTTACTTAAATTTCACACCATATATATAACGTGATGCATATATATATTTGAAGTTAATGGCCTGAAGTGTATATCCTGATCTTTCCTGGTTATAGGTCGATTTATCAACAGTGTATATAGTACATACTGCTCGAACGTACTTTATATTTGACGGTATGTTGATGAAGCTTTAAGCTGGCAAACAGATGCTTCTCTATTGATATTAATTTAGATCGCATTCTGTGTGAAATTTGTTACTTCAACATTCGAACTAGTTGTGTGTAGCTTCTCTAACAACACCTATAAAACATACTATATAAATTTACGGGCAGTTATTATAATCCGTTCGTTTCACCATAAACAAGTATCAATTTTGAATTATTTTGTTCACTGCTCAAGATATTAAGGATTATTTATTTCTAAAATAATTATTGATTTTTCTTGGCAAAAAATCTAAATTTGTATTAATTATTATCACTGAATTATTGAGCAAGTAATTGTAATATAACAGCTACCAAATTACAACTCTATACTTCTTCGTAATACTTTAGTATCGAATATTTTTATTTACGAAAGTTGGCTGAAATGTTATGCCCTCAAAAGTAAATAGCATAATGTCTACATACATATATTCAAATTATATCATATTCATTGATTTTCATTTGAAAGTATGCCAAAATTGCAAAATATATATAAACAAGGAAATGAATCAAATAATGTTAAAATATTTTGTTTGTAGAATGTTATTTAGTTATTTTTTATATATAAAAATTATTATTCTGCCATGACTTATAAACTTTTTTTTATGTATGTAATTTCGAAATTCGTTATTCAAAAGACATTAATCACAATTTAAGGACACTCTTTCTCATTTGCTTTCATTTCATATTATGCAAAGTATATAAGCGCCTGATAATATACAAGCAAATATTTGTCTCACATTGGCAGTTGATTTTTACCCAATCTCTGATGATAATTCTACACCGATTCTAAAATATTCAAATTATTTCCGCTTTCTTGAAACATGTATGACGTCTACACTATATATCACCTCGCTTAACCACATGTATACATGAATATACCTTCTTTCCTTTAAACGATTTTCACTGAATTCAAAGGGGAAACAATATTAAATGTTTAACCATCTGGAATATGTCTCTTGATATCCACCAAACACCACTTTCACAGCACTCGACATCTATCTGGTTGGAGAAATATTATCCAAAATTGAGGTGACACATTCTTTGCCACATTATTGATAAATATCATTAAGTGTAGCTGGGGCTCCAGCGCTCTCTCTCTACACTCCATACCAACAACGCCCTGCACTATAATATATATCTCAACCTAACATAAACAAACGATTGCTCTTGTTTTGGAGTTTTTTAAACGGATTATCAATTCAGTGTCACATTTGATTTCCCTCATTGTTGACTTTAATATATATACATAAGTAGGTGATTATCTTTAGTACTTGTTAAAAACTTACATAAGTAATGTAGAAAATTTATACATAATTTACATATATACCAATTTTCAATGCAACAAACCTATGCATTACCATATTACATAATATATGCGTATGTGTATTATTTATCCTGTATTTACTAGGACTAATTATTTTATGATTGTAGTGTTACATAAATTTTTCTCTTAATACTATAGGGGAGGTATTAAATTACTCTTACCATATCTAAACATAACCTATAAATGTAAGCTATACATATTTCAGAATTTTCGTTTAAAAAAGCGATCTTTGTTTAGGAATGTTGTTAAATTAGATATTATTAATAGAACAACTTTTTATATTTTTTAGCCTTAATTCTTTATCGCTTATTATTTAAATACATTTATTGATTTATTAATAAATTTTTAAGGTTAGTAAATTGATTAATCGTGTGTTAACACCTGTCATTAGTACAATAACTAAATAATATTATAAAACATTATACTTCAGAGATCAACTTCATAGTCCAAGGTGGATGACGTCAATAATAATAATTATTAAGACGACAAAGTTACAAATATATAAAAGCCCAAAAAGGTTGTCAATTCAGAGTTTATCTCACAAATTGATGATTAGATCGCATTATAGTAAAGCATTATTCTACCAACAAAATATAGGGCTTTGTCTTATTTAGGCGTTTCTTTTCTAAAATAATTCTCCACATTTTTCACAGGTTCAACTTTCAATGTTTCAAACTTCTCTAATAAAGGTCATCTATTTATTTGGAAAATATAAAAAGTAACTTTTCCCTGTATATTTATTTTTATATAACTTGGATATAAGGATTGCAAGGCTCGCTACATAGACAATAAATCTTTTTTTGTGTTCTGTATATCTATAAGATATTTCATGAAATGTCACAGTAAATATTTAGTGTTGAGAAAATTATTTTTCCATACGAAAACGAGTAGGGCGTTTATCAGCGTAATATTAATGTTTTCATTTATCTAATGATGTGTATACAACGTATCTTATATATGTTTATACAGTAAATACGAAAAGGTATCGTACTCCGTTATAGTCTTTCACTCATCACTTTTGTTTGTAATATCACTAAAGTATATATTTCCACTACTTTGCATGTTTTTCTTCTATTTTTATATAAATTAACTTATATATTTATGATTAGCTAATTAATTTCATTAGAAAAAATTTCAAAACACTTACTTAATTTTCTATTTTACACAATGAAAACTATCTCATATAGTCTATAGGTTCGTTAGATTTATTCTGTCATTATTCACCCTATATTTTAAACATGTGTATATTGTCGCAATATAAGTCTCCAATTTTATCATTGTATACTATTTATAGCATTTTGATTTTTGATTACACCCATAATTGTAAATAAAAAGGTTATACATTAAAACACTTTATTGGGTATATTAAAAAGGAAATTCATTATTCACGCCATTTCGAGTGTTTTTCATAATTAATAAAAAAGTATCAAGTCTTGTTAAAGACACTCGAAACGTCGTGATTAATGAATTTCCTGTTTTATGTAGCCGATAAAATATTTTAATGCATAACCTTTTTGATATACTATTTGCATTAATATTTAAGCTGTTTTATCTTACGTAAAATTCTAAATAAATTGCTTTGACATGTCTTCTTAATTATAGTTTTGTTTAAACGTTCTTTTGTAGAAAGAATGTCACACCCATTTTTGGCACAGACTCTTTGCTTGTAGACATTTTTTAATCAAACGCATTGTCGTGTTTATTTAATTTATTTCAAATATTGCTTCTGGCATTATCTTGGGTTTGAGTTGTTTTAATTTGAGATAATTAAATAGATAATTATTGTAATGGCAAAAAGTGTGTTCGCTCAACCCATAAAAGAAATGAAATATCAGCTAAGGTATTAGATCTAGTAAATAATATTGGACTTGAGCTAACTACTTAAAAAACTAATACACTAAAAGTATTTTTTACTAGGATATTTTTAATTATATATAACTTCAATCAATTTAATGTGTTATCAATTAATTTAATGTATTCATCAATTTAACTTTTGATATTTCTATTAATTAAGACATAAACGTATTATAATGGCAGTTAAAGAAACAAGTATTAAAGAAACAAGTTCAGATAAAAATATCTAAACTTTACATATGACATATAATGTTTGTTTTCTAAATTTCTATTGAATACTTAATAATTTTCTTAATAATAAAAAATGTAGTTAGCTCAAGTCCAATATTATTAACTAAAGAGCTAACACATTTAACGGATATTTCATTTATTTTATGGGTTGAGCTAACACATTTTTGCATTTTTGGCTCATATTAAT
This sequence comes from Invenusta paracnida, assembly GCA_036023295.1. Taxonomy (NCBI): domain Eukaryota; kingdom Metazoa; phylum Platyhelminthes; order Proseriata; family Coelogynoporidae; genus Invenusta; species Invenusta paracnida. The sequence goes on from JAYRBW010132346.1 coordinate 14,137, forward strand.
ATCACCATTTTTTTGCTGAATACATTATTAATAGACTATTTAATATGGTATTTGATTATATATAATTGTATAGGTATGTCCAGTTACACAATATAATTTTTAAATAGGATACAGTGGTTTCTATGCAAAATCTAGCTCCCTAGCAACGGTTGGTAAGTAAAAATATCATTTTTCTCATCTCCTGTACATTTCCAATATATATGTTTAAACTGTCATAAAAATCGCTTAAAGTTTAGGTGGTATTATATGGTCTAAACAGTGGTTTCTATGCAAAATCTAAGCCCGTAGCAACGGTTGCTAGGTAAACATATCATTTTTCTTATCTCTGGGATATTTCCAATATATGTTCAAAATTTTATAAAAATCGCATAAAGTTTAGGGTGTGTTCAAGGGGTTCTGAAGAAGAAAAAGAATTACAAAAAAGTCACCTACATTTTTGCACTTAAATATCTCTTGTTTTATAGTAGAATATAGAATTAATATATAAAATAAAAATTGGCAAGCTTATTAATTTTTGGCGGCGCTACACGATAAAATGTTAATCATTTCAAAATATAAATTAGTTTTTAAATGGTAGCTGTTTAAAAAAATTCCGTTGTGGTATTCTAAAATACCTTACTGTACTGTACGTTATAGGTTGCTCGCATGAGCTAACAACCTACTACCATAGGTTTAGATACAGTCTATTAGTCCTGATGATGTCTGTATAAAATGAAGCTATAAGGTGAATATGTTTAAATAATGAACATAATTATCTTGGCTTTTATATGATATAATGTAATTGTAGCTAGTCATGTTATAGTAAATCTTATTCACTCATTACTCGTGCATTTAAGATGTTTCGTGTTTTAATTTTACTATAATTGATGTTATTGTACAAGACTTCATTTGTCAATTTATTAAATGTTCTTCTTATATTTTTTATGAATTTAAAAAATTAGAATTATAGTGAACTATGAAAAAATATGACATTACTTTAACTATTAAATGTAGCACTTGTAAAAACCGTCTTCAGATCTGAGTATGATTGTACTAAAGGTGACAATATACTGTATACTAACATTGATTCGATCACACTCGTTTGTCGACACTCTTTATTGACTTGATTTCTGTGAGCTTATCTCTCGTCTACCACAGGTAATGATCGAGCACTATCGAACAGTTCCTCTCCAGAACATCTTCACCAATCTCAACACGGCCCTCACATTCCCCTATCGACAGGCCGGGAATTCTGTTGACAGACAGCCTGAGACACGTGCGTTTTGCTTTTAGTGTTTTCTGATTGAGAGACATTTCAAAACCTATTTCTTATTTGTGCTTCTATAGTTGTGGTAATCTCGTAATTTACTTTTATAAACTTAATATCGGATCTACAAAAACGTGTCATAAACTAGTATTGTTTCACTCTTACAGCACACCCCGTGGACCAGAAGATGCTCTTCCAAGTAACGGCCCTCTACAACTTTCTCTCTGAGTCAGCCAAGCAGTTGAGTTTTCAACAGGGGGATCGCGTGGCTGTGATCAGCACCTCGGCTCAGGATCAGGGATGGTGGAAGGGCAGTCTCAATGGGAAGGTAAGTTCTTTACAGTAGACTAAGTCATATAGGGGAGGGAGAGAGAATCCGGTCACTCCAGCGTAGTGAGACACGAGTATGCAGGTTGATCGATTCACTGCTTTAACATGTTGAAATGTAAAATATAAAACTCCAATTTAAAAAAGAAATCCTA
>JAYRBW010132357.1:0-38185 GCA_036023295.1 Invenusta paracnida
GGTTATATTAATTAATAATAAGTATCATTATACTCTGCAATATCTTCGGCGTATATTATATTTATAGTTTCTATAGTGTGAAAGGATATTTGAAAGTTATTCCTTGTTAATTCATAAAACATCTGCAGCATTAAAATAAACATTCGACTAACATAATTCTTAATGACATGGCCGACACCTGTCTATTTTTTATGAAATTATAGCTCTTCTGTTTCTATCGTTGTCTTTCTAAACTTACATATTATTAGTAGTATATAATATATCCGTATAAACTGAGTAACTAACATTATTTTCATTGAATATATTTCGTATATATGTATTTATTCTGTGTATTTGTTTGTATTTCTAAATTGATTACGTAAGTCTGAAAGAAATTACTTTAACGAAAATGTATGTAGCATTACATAGACTTCTTAAACTAACTGTATCACTTGTATTAATAGCCCTTGATATACTAATAAATATATAAATTAAATTTCAATACATTTTAGTATTAAATAATGGCGCTTTGCTTCATCCTTGAAAATATTTCGTGTCTTAAAATTGACAAAATTTAAATTTTGGTTATCTCATTATACAATAATAAACCTCAAACATAATTATTTCAATTATTTAATCATCCTGGTGCAGATTTTAAAACGAATTCCAGGACGATTAACAATAATTTGCATTGTATACACTGAATAAAATACAATGGGACAACTCCACTGTGTTAGTAATATTCTGAAAATAGGCATATGACTTTAACAAACACAGACAAGCACATTCCATTTCATCCCTTTTCTCTCATTCTCTACAGGTACTCACGAAAGACTCGGTGACAGTTGCAGTAGACGCCGTGGTATACTATCGCATTTACAATCCGGTGGTGGCGGTAACAAACGTCGAAGATGCTGATAGATCAACTCGTCTGTTGGCTGCTACAACCCTCAGGAACGTCCTAGGTACCAAGAACCTCTCGGAAATTCTCTCCGAGCGTGAGTCTATCTCCAACATGATGCAGGTAAGCTAATTGTCAATATCGCTCTCTCTCTCTCTCCCACTCCTGAATTTTACTTAGATATTTCAACATTTCACCAGAACATATACCCCGTTGAAAAATAATTGTTAACATCGGAAAAGCAGGCCTTACACTGTATAGAAAAAATTTGACAGTCTATTTGAGATTTATTAAATATGCTTCTTTACTCCGTCATGTCGTAAGGCGTCACCCTACGACAAAAATACAGACATTTATAATTTTACGCTTATTGAAAAATAAATAAGTTTTTTGGGGAAACTATAGCCGGTTTCTCTAAAAAAAGGAGTTCAAGAGCATACTTACTAAATATGAATAAAAGATTGAATAAATTGAAAATTGAGCAATGTTTTAAACATTTTTAATTTTATAAAAAAAATTATTTGTAAGATATTTATTAATTACTACAACATAATATGTATGACTAAAGAAATCAAGATATTAAACATGCATCCTTAAATTCTTATGAGCTGTCATAGAACTGTAAAAAAATGCACATTATAGAAAAAATATTCTGCCCCCGTAAATGTATTTGTATTGAATTGCAGTTTTCTGTAATTCTACTAATATAAACATATTTATTTCTGTTATGTTATCCAATTACGTAAATAAGGTTTACGAAAAGCCGAAACCTCGAGTATATTAAATATATTTGTGATAGACTTTATCTTGGGTTGAATAATAAGCCAACTTTACTTAAAGGCTGTAATATCTACTCTTTTAATTTTACTATGGATTCTACTAATTTGATAAGATAAGATATTTGTTAAGATATTTTGCTCTAAAGTACATCTCACTTGGTTTTAACATCACCAAAACTCATATCGAACTCGAGGAAATCATTAATAAGTAATAAATTTGTATTTTCTTGAAGAAATGTTCAATTTTGATTATTTTTCTCTTTGATGAGACAAAGTTCAAATAATTTTTTAACTAAATTTTGGTCAAATTTTACCCTTTGTTTCTTTATATTTATAGATTATTGCCATTTGTATTTGTCATTTTGTAGCACTTTTTTGCGCTTTTATTTAATTTTTTATATTTTTTTATTACTTATTTAGTCATAATCTCAACATTTTTTGCAATAGAATAATTAAAAATAATATCACATGGATCATTATAATAATTGATGCAAATTTACGAAATCTGTGTCACTTGCAATTTTGAGACTTAACTTTATTATTATTGACATTTTTATTAATGATTTTATGTTGCAGTATAAATAATAGATTTATTGCGCGCTTAAAAATTGTTATCTATAATTTAAATAATATATTTGTGAATCTTATATGGTTATTTTCAAATAATCATATAAGTATATACATTTTGAAAATATATAATAAAAAACAAATGTGCGCAATTTTCTTTTATAATAATCTACCGCTGCCAAGAAGAACTTTGTTCATTAATATTAATGTAATTTAATCTCCGAAAGATTTTTAATAAGATCATACATATATGTTCATATTATACAAAAAAACATTGAAACGGTAGCCATGTCTTTTAATGTAATTTTGTCTATAGTTTTAAACCTATTTTTATGGAATTTTCCAATCACTATAGATATTTGATGTATATAAATCATTTTTCGCGTTTTACATAATATAAATATATAATTGTTATTTATTAATTAAGTACCTTTTAATCATAATTTGTTCACAATACAATATTATGATAGATTATAAATGTATTGATAATTAAATACAGTTACTCAATACAGAATATAATTACTGATTTGTACTTATATTTTTGTATATACCTATTACATAATTATTTACAGTTTTTTTTTATTAATTTAAATTATCGTCTAGATATATTCTAGTATGCTAATCAATTTCTTTTCTTTTTCCAATATTATATATGTACATATCTCGTGAAACTATTTAATTAGTTATGCTGGTGAGCTACCGTCAGAGAATCCTTTGGGGACCAAACAATATACACAAGCAGTAACGACATTATGAAATCATCCCTAACTCATATCCTCCTCTTTTTAATTAGACTACCTATAAATTACATTTCCAAGCTTCGTTGGTGTATGAGAATGCAGGCGACTTTAGAATGCAAAGACATTTTTTGCAGAAGACAGGCAAACCGAGAATAAAATTATTTAGATCCTATAATAGAGGTTATAGGAAAATTTTGGCAATGAAGGCTTATACAGGCGAAGAACTCTTGCAGTCTGTATAAGGCGTTTTCTTGCACGAAATGCAAGAAGTCATTATCAGTTCTACTCAATAGGACACACACGGATCCTTGTAAATTATAATGGTGCATTAACGATCACTTGCTTTACTCTCGGCACTGTCTTCACGCTTATCCATTTCTGTCTTCAGTTTACACTATACTATCTATCAAATAATGTGTTTTTTACTCATAAATGCACGATCAACTACCTACAGTGGAAGAGGATACTGAAAATGTACATTTTATTATTTGTTTCATCTGCTTTCTCCATTACTCCTACAAAAAATTACGCAATATATAATTTGTATTACCAATTCTATACATTGACACTAATTAATTATGTTCACCTTTATTTAATTTATCAACTTTTACATAGCCTTATAGGATGTGTCTACCATTGTGGGTTCGATCACAATAACAACAATAATAAGATGAAATAAATCATATGTATATATATATATTAAAAACAAATATTCAGCCATGAATTAATCCGTTTATTTAACCCACTGCATAGTTTCGTATGATTACTGGAATTCTATATAGTTGTATTCATATTCCGCCATTGCCTTATAAGGCGGTCATTCATCCATTCAGTCAATTCAATCACCCCTTTATATACCTTTCCCAAATATTACATTATTATTTCGAAAAATATTCTCGACGCAATTTTTCACTATAGTATAATAAGTTCTGCAGACTGTACAATAGGTTCTGCGTGCCGACCGAGACAAGTGATGGAATATTTCTGAAGCAAACTTTGGCTGTCTGCTAGATCGATAATATAATAATTTGAACCCAATCAATGTTGTCGAGTAGATCAACTAGTAACAGGCCATTTCATTACGTGGAGAGAGAATCGCTTTGGGGGCTTTATATAATAAATAGAGCATTAACTTTGGCAATGGACTATAAAAACTAACTTTTAAGAGTTGTGGTCTCCTCGACCCTACCCCCCACCCATTAACAGCGTAAGAATTAAAGCAGAGGTCTAAACACTGTGGGGAATTTATCCCGGTGTTTCTGATTCGTAATAACTCATTTCCCATCTCGTCTAGATATTTTTCTCCTTTCTCATAGATTTTTACCTCCACAGACGGTTTGACTAGAGAACTACTATATGCTATGCGCACAATATAATCATATTAGTCGTATAATAATTATAATCAGTCAAATTAAATATCCTGATAGATGTTGGCATTAAGTAATTACTTGGTTTCACGCGCCGTGATGATAGTACATGACAAACCTAAATAAATATGTTTCCCATTTTCAAACACCTCTATAACTATAATAAACAAAATAACTCAGAATATAATCAGATGTGTCATGTATTATGTAGTTATTGCTATCTGCTGGGCAACGCATTATTATTTCAACCTTGCGCTGAGTAAATTATAATTATACTTTAATTTCTCTGTTTAGTTTTAGATAAAAAGTATGAGGAAGACAGCCAATTTGTTTTTCGTATTATTCCCGACTCTATGAGGATTATATGAAAGATGCGCTAATTTAAAAAAGGATACAACGTACTAGCGCTAGAATAACTATAGGCATAAGTCAACAAATGTGCTTTGTTATATAATGTATTGAATGTAGAAATTTTAAAAGAATAGAAAAACAGAAATCGAGTATTTTTTATAAATAACTTTTCGGTAATTTTAAAGGAAAAGGGGAGTTATTTTGATATACATTTAATTGCTTCCACTGCAACATAAATATATATAGTATTTTATTAATTTTCGAAATATATGATTGAAGTAGAGCATTCATATTTAGGTGAATATGTATTAACCAGTTAGAAACAGTTATTTATACATTGTAAACTCTAATGAACAACTGAAATTTTAATTTTGTTTATTTATTGAGGCTTTGTATAATAATATACTTACTTTCAATAATTAAAAATAAAAATGAGTTATATTGATGAGTTTGTTTCCAAATTCGAATAGTTTTTCAGTGTTCGAAAATAAATGAATTGAGCATAAATATTTGACCAAGTTTATTTTTTTTCTCATAATTGAATGTGTTAAAAACTACGAAGTATTTAAAGGATTATTTTATTTTATTTTAACTTTTGGTATCTAAATAATTTAAAGTTATATTTCTGTATTTTTTGTTTAGTAATACATTATTTCTTTAAATTATTAAGCGTTACCTTAATAACATATGACAATTCATAAATAATATCGTATTTCCGATTTTCAGGAAACTCTTGATGAAGCAACACATCCTTGGGGCGTCAAAGTCGAAAGAGTAGAAGTGTGAGTGAAATATTAATTGCTGTTATCTGTACTTTTATATTATACTATATTTACATCAATAAATAGGGGAAATTGTATGTTTAGTATTGAATTAAGAATAATATTACATTTTCAAAGTGTTTTCTATGTTATTTCAAAGTTTAATGAGTTTATTATTTTCCTTATAATTTTTGTCTTACGATAGCTTTTCTCCAAATCTCTCAAATTTACTGATTGAAATTATTCCAAGTATCGCTACGATTGTATTATTATTTACTCGTATAATAGTGTATATATCTAAATTATGTAATACAACAGCGGCTATAATATGATTCAATGTGGCTTACATTGGCTTTTCAAACATATTATATCCAAGTGTGTGTACCTATTGTTCAACATATAATTAGTATGCTATTCTAAAGTTGGTTGCATGAAATAAAAATCCACATTGTCTCCTTTATTTTAACAATAAACTTTCAATTAAATTTGTTTTTTCCCTTTAGACTGCTGACAGCTTAATATACCCAGAACTATAGGATATGACTAAAACTTCTACAAAATATCTTAACGAACTATTCCCCAGTTAATAGAATCTCTCCAGAATTTCCATCCATGTATTACTCTCTTTGCAGTGCTATTGCTACTGAAACAGTACTATTGCCAGTAAAATTTGAAACTTGCATATATGGTTATCCTCTGGTTGATATAATTAGAGGTGTGTTGTGTATGCTGTATAAACCTCATGTTGTCATTGAGGGCACAGATAGTTTGTAAATGTTACTTAATATATAACCTACTTATATTGAATTCTTTTCTGTATATCCCCAAATAATAATACATTTTTCAGTGCATATTACAAAATTAATTTTAGATATATAGACTTGACAAAACAAATATCCAGTAAAATTTAAAATAATTACAATAAATTATACCTAACATTTTTTAAGTCGATTTGTTTATAAGTTTTATATATATGATATTTTAGGTTTTTAGATAAACAAATTTAAATCAAAAGCCAAGAACCACAAAATGTAAACCTCATATTTCACTTTTATGTTTTCATATTAAAAAACTACAAATAACTATATGAACTTTATAGATATTTCATAGTTAATGACTATATACACAGACACACACATTTATATATGTATATATATAATAATGCTATATACACGTGAGATAAATATTACATTCCGTATGATTTATTAATTTTATTTTTGATAATACTTAACTTAAAAAGTAATATGACTTTTTTATTTAACAAAAAAACAAGTCCACATGAATTTTTCGATGTGGTATTTTGAATTGTCAATGTTGTATATCAATTTTACCTATATATCTACCTATACGCCTTATTTTATGCAATTTATTATATGTACTCTATATGAGAAACAAAATGTAAGATTTAAAGTAATAGATTGAATATAATGGATTACTGATTCCACTTTTCTTTTTTTACTAAATCACATATAATGCCTATAACTTCAATGATGAATAAATTTAATGTGTTGTATTATTTGACAGGAGTGTATAAATTAGTTAGACCTTTACACTTTTCTGCCTTTATGTATTATACTGCAGACGTCAGTATGTTGGCAATATTGTGTAATTAACATCAATTTTAATTAGAACTTATTTTCTTCAAATATTTACCGAAAACTATTTTCTAATTTTTTTAGTTTACTACTTGCGCGCACTTAAAAAAAGTTGACAAGAGCTATATTAAGTATTAAAACGCAAGTCTATTTTTCATAACATGGGAGACTGAAGTGTAGTTGATGAAAACAATTGCGGTTGAGTATAGAATAGAAAATCTTATCTAGTTTGGAATAATATCTAACCCGACCATCATGGTTTCACCTCCTCCATCCGAAGTACCTGCGGTTATGTGAGCTCTATCGACCAGAAAAACAACACGACACAACTTGTATGACAAATATTTCACTTTCATGACAGGTACGACCTCATTGAACGTAATGAATAATTGAATACCGCAGAATTGTCAAAAGAAAAAGGTTGGATGAATTCTTTTGTGGAGAAATATGTCTTTCCTGTTGTCTTTCCGAAGTATTTCCCCTTCTATATTTTTTCGTGGACTCTTATTGTATTATTTCATTGTGATATACTATTATGTGTATATCCATTTACCCTTTTCTTCTTGTATCATAGAATACAATGATTAGTTGTAACTCTATATGCATTATGGACTTACTTCATTCTGGAGGGAGGGAAGGGGGGTGATTCGGGTGTGTCCACTGCATTTTTTAGTGTAGAAAGTATTGATTTCACTCTCCAAGAGTATTGCACAGCCTGACTGCTTACAAAGAAGACTTGCCTTAGTCAAATCTATAAATTAGGGTGAAACAGAGAAATATCTACTAAAGCCACGAATGGCCACAAGTGAGGGGATGAAGTTATGATCCCCTTAAGAATGATGAAGTACATACATCATAACACAGAAAAGTATTGCATTACTGGGGAAAAATTTACTTCTGTCCACTACCCCTCGATACTGATGTCAACTATGGCGGGAGGATAATTATATATCCTTTTTAATGTAGTAGTTGTACTGGTACCCATGATCACTGCTATCTAGGACATCTATGAGTATTTAATTCAAAGAGAAACTAGAGAATATAGTATTGGGACAAAAGGTACCGAGCGCAGAACTTCTAGGAATCCTCTCATCTACACTTTGCACTAATGAGGCGCATCTCTCTCTTCTCGTCTCTCAACTCAACTCTGTTCCTTGACACGTGGGTCTGGACCCAATTGCAGCTGAGTTAACAAGAGAAATGCTAGTCTTGCGCCTACTTGCTATAAGTAGACTTATCTGACTAGCCATGCCATCAATTGGAATATATACAGAATCTGGAATCGATGAAGCTCTGGATGAAATAATTCTTTTTCTCTCTTCTGTCTTCACCCAAACGCCAAGGTCCATCAATAGTCCATGTATACTATAAACTACCTAATACACACGGTTACCCAGCAAGCTCTCCTTCATAGTTCTCACTCACAAATAATTCTTACAGTTGCTCTACCCAAATTAGGTTAAGTGTAAGAGTCTGTGAATGTAGAAATTAGAATTGTTGTGGTATATTCTGGGTCTCCATAATGCGACGCTAGTTACAAATAAGGAAAATGATGATGATGATAATTATATTGAAATAAAAATCTAAGGACTCTGGAGTATATTGTCACTGCATTCTATGCATTAATGTAGCCGTGGACGATACATGACCAACTGTAATCACTAGGTATGTATCACGACCTTCGTATAAGTGCCTATTTACTTAGATTATCTCAATGAACGCATAAGATACACGCGTGTACCTTTTATACATAGAAATTTAGTACCACTGCATTGTATAGTTGAAATGCATTCTTTCCCCTTCAAAACTACACATTTCTTGCTGTAGTAATTCTCTTTTTGTCTTCATATTCCCGACGATATTCTTGTCTATACGCTACACCACAAGTTCAGCTTAACAGTAAAGTCTAATTGGCATTGAAGACAGCCAACGATAAATACCCACCAAGCATTCATTTGAGTTGTAGAATAAATTAGAAGTCAAGTTAAATCTAATATATAATTAATTAACTTCGCGGTTCTACTCTTTGATTGTAGCATATGCATGAAACTTTACAACGTATTTGAGTTTAATTTATAATATAGACACCACTCTAGATACGACAGGACGCGACACTTGTTTTTTGAGAGGAAACATATATATATATGGCGGATATTATTATTATGTTTATAATGATAATTTCTATTATTTTTATGCTATATGTATAAACTAGTGTATGATTTTTTTGAAAACCTTAAACATTTATGTATTTAAATAAGTCAATTTGTTAAACATAGAAGAATTTATTTAAGTACATTTTACGAAAAATATATTACAATTGACGAATTTACTGAAAAATTCTCTTAAATTTACATATAGCTTAGAAGATACGTTTGTAGAACAATAGCATTTCTACACTATATTATGTGTATTTTTAATTTGTTGAAGGAAGGTATAATAAAAAGTTGCAAAACGAGGTACGGTATATTTTAAAACGCCATAAGAATAAAATAGACAACAGCTTCTCGTTAAAATCATTTATTTTTCCGAAATGTTTCAATGTACATACGACTTTTTTTAATTAGCAAAATATAAATAAATTAAATGCATATTCATGTACATTGAAGGGCACCAATATAATTGAATACCATTCAAATAAAATTGAGAATGATATTCGACAGGAGAAGGTAAAAACTTTCTCCCTGAAAGTGTTTTAATATTCTAATGTCCATTATTTCCCTCTTCTTGTGTTTTGTTTTAATTCTCTATTTAATTATTTTTATTGCACTTGAAAAAGTTGTCGTGGTGTATACATTGAAACATGTTAAGAAAATGTACTTTTTTATAAGGAAACTGTTTGTCATATATATCTAGCGTTCTAAAAAGTTGTGTTCAGTATATACAAATATGTGTATTTATAATAGTATTTATCTCAATTATAGTATAGATACAATGAAATTATCACAAGGCCTTGCTCGCTATAGTTCAGATAAACTTGTTATAAGTCTTTAAGCCAAATGGAAAAGAGTTAAATGCAATTAACAGTTTTTTAGTGTTCAGAATATTTTACTCTTGCGAGTGGAAATTTAAGAATAAAATTAAAAAAAGACATTTTACATCTTGAAATTATTAAATTTCTTGTACACCTTAATTCAGTCATGTAGTTTTTCTCTGTACACTTTTCAGTGTAGAATTATTCTGTGACAGCCAGTGATGACATATGTACTACATTTTTTATTGTTTTATTTGTCAATATTTATTTGACATATAAGCAAAGGTCAACATGAAACATAAACATATAATTCATTATAACATAAGATTGATATTTTCCTAAAATCTGAAATAACAGTAATTGCCTTAACTCTTACAGCTGACATAAGTATATAAGCATACGTAATTTTTATCGATTTACTTTTTTAATTTAAACTATAATATGTTATCATTTATTATTGCAGCATAATTAACACTTTACAAATATGTTTAATATTTAATCAATTTATACACAAACGGAATATAGATATCTCTAAAATAGTCACAATGGTCGATAAATGGTCGATACAAATTTTCTAGTTTATTAAAACACCCATTTTTGAAAATATAATCGCAGATATAATGATGACTTGTTGAGTCTTGAGCACAATGTAAGGAATATTTCTTACTCTGTGGTTATAGAGATTCCATTACTTAAACTTTTATAGATTTGAGCATTAAATCAATAATCAATATGATCAATAATTTACAATAATACGTGTTTCATATATCCAACTTTTAGGAAAGACGTTCGCCTACCTGTTCAACTGCAAAGGGCCATGGCGGCGGAAGCAGAAGCTGCCCGCGAAGCCAGAGCCAAGGTCAGTTGATGGGAATAATGTTTTACTTCTTTGACTCTTATCACAATATTTATTATATTCATTATCTATTGTGTTTTAGTTGTTTCTTTAAAATCTTGCTTGCGCCCACAAATCAGTAAAATTAATATAAGTGTTATCGAATATAATAATTAAATTATACTAACTACATTATAATATGTAACAGTATATCTAAAATATCACAATTTCTTTACCAATAAGAAGGCAATAAAAACAATCAAGATAATTATTAGGATCGTATATTAATTATCATATTAATCAGTTACCAACTACAAATTTTCATTAGCTATCTGTTACGATTTAATTTACGTGATTTAACCTCAATATTTGATTAGTCATTTTGTGACAAATGATACGTACCAAGATTCTAACTTGTCTGCACACTGTCGCTGGGTTCACTTCCAAATACTAACAATCACTGCGGCCGCAGAGTTTATCCAAAAATTCTGAAAATACCTTTTCCACTCGTACGCCCCAGTCTTTTAAACTCTTGACTCTTTTCAGATTCTTTTTCATAACTTAATTATTATTCAAGATTCAAGATTCAAATCTCTTAATCAAATTCAAACACAAGAATTGGTCATTCCAAAAGGATCACAAACATTTAATTAAACTTTGCTTTACCAACAGACATTTTACTCAACAGATATTTACTCAATACTTGTAATTACAGAAGTCATCTCGTAATAAATGACGCACCGGTAGCACACATTAATAAACGTCATTATTGTCATTACATATCTGTGGGAACATAAGTATGGTATTTTGTATTAATTTAAAATAGGTATAGTCCAGTTTATTTTGATAAAATAAATACAAAAAACGTTCACTAATCTCACTTTTTTGTATGAAAAATCTTAATACGTTAATAGTGCATAGTATGTGGAAATGGAATATTCGTTAGTATATTATATATAGTCTTCCATATAGATTATTATGTAGTAGTTCTTCATTAAATAAAGATTTTTAAATAATTAATCCGACTTCTTCTGTAAATGATTTGTATCAGGAAATGGCTTTTTTAATTTGTCTTTGTCTGAATATCATCGTAGCCTGGATTATTTTATCCTTTTATTTTAATCCTTTATCTTTTTCATTATTTTATTTTTTGTTCATCATTATAAAAAATATATATAGTCTAATTAAAGGAATATAGAGCATATAAATTCTAAAGAATGACATTTCAATTGCAAACTAACAACATGTTATGTTCAGATTAGTTACCATCTCACCAGTGAGATGAGATATCCTTGATAATATAGAAAAATTGCTTTTCTGTCATCGCCATAACTACTTATAGCTCGAAAGGGCTTTCATTATACTCTACTTACCAACTTCCATTACTACCACCACCCATGTTTCCACTTCTCTCCATCCAGGTAATCGCAGCCGAGGGCGAAGAAAAGGCCTCTCGAGCCCTCAAGGAGGCTGCTGACGTCATCAACGAGTCACCGCTTGCACTCCAGTTGCGCTATCTCCAAACCCTGAGCACGATTAGTGCCGAGAAAAACTCCACCATCATATTTCCCCTGCCAATTGATCTTATTTCCAACTTCATGAAGAGGGACGATCCTTTGCCCCCACCACCACCCAATATGTTATAAAAGAGAGAAAAGTTACCTAGCAACCAGGAAACACACAATTATTCTCTCTTTCTTTCTTATTCTCTCTCTATTTTCTTGCTTCTTATCTCTCAAAATCCTTCCTTTTAACTTTCTTTATGCCCACTTTACTCAGAATTACCTTTCCTATCCACACGTAAAATTATATCATGTATAGTGATCGATTCAATTGATACTTATTAATGCTGATGCTGATGCCGACGATGACGAACAACAGCTCAGTAGCTACTGTACTATTTATTTTTCCTTAAAAAATGGTAAACCGCATTATAAAACCAGTCAGCCATGGATGATAAGATTGTCAATCTATTCTAATGAAAGCCACTTTTGTCATCGAAATGCGTTCTCTTGTGATTCTGTGCAGACATTGTACAAAAACAAACTACATATTATTCTTTAATAGGGTTAAAAGAAAAAGATCGTGTATTGATCCCAACTGCCCATATTGTTTCCCTTTGTCCCTGAAAAATTCTGTGTGATCGTTATATCGCTATATTATTTTCATGTGCACAAAGATTTACGAGTTTTTCTTATTGATTACTATTATTATTGTCATTATGGACTTATAATATGTTTTTCCAGAATATATAATTTCTGTGTGACCTTCAAGCAAGTGTATATAGACATACCGTAATGATACCAATTTACGTAAATAATAGTACATACTGGTATATATACCTATACACATTATTATAAAAGTGCTACACACCCAATCGATGTTCAATTAAAAGTTCGATGACGCTATATTTAGCGCCATTTTAAAATATAATAAAATTGAGTTTGTTTTTCGATGACTCTAACTTCCAGTATAGCGCATTAACTATCTAGACGATTAATGTTGTGATATTTTATTTTAATTTCTCTTTTTGTTAGCGCTTACCTCCTAACTATTACTTATTTTTAGATGGATACACATAGTATTGTCGAGATTTTTGTCTGTGATTAGTAAAAGTATGCTATATTTTCACCCACATCTATACTCACACTGTCTTAAAAATTTATATTTTAATAAATTTGTTTTCTTTTTGAAATTATCTTTCATCGACTAAACACTTTCTTTATAATATTTAGATATTTATATTTAAACTGTTTGAAATATTTATTAACTTCGTATTATTCAACTCACTAATTAATTAGAGAATAAATCTATTTTGTGATATTCACAAATTGTTTAGCCCAAAGAAATACTGAATGACAAATTATTATTTTCAAATAATATTCTTAGTTGTACATTGACTTTTATGTGATAACTACTTAACACAAATGATTTTAGTCTCTATGGGACTTTTGACGAATTTAGGATATTTATCTTATGTTGAAAATGTATGGTGTTGCATCAGATCAAAGTATGTAATACAACAGGTCTTATTCATGTAAATAATATATATTACTATTTCTTCATCTTTGCATAAGCTCATTCTCGCTACTTTTTTGTTGAATTATATAAATACTATTATATATAAATCGTTGCATGGTTATGTCGCATCTATAAGTTAATCCTGTCAAATTTCATAATTGATCTCAGTACTTTTATAGAGATAAAGCTTAATACCTCCTTCCCTGTTCACCTCACTAATGTTGCTATCATGGGAATCTGTAATCTACTCACATTGTGTGTATATGATTAATCGATATTATTGTACAGTATTTATCACACCTCACTTGATTCTTCTCCATTTTCATTTTTTTTCTTCTATTTCTTAAGTTTTCTTTACTATATTTATTTACCAAAGTTCCTGTCTTTAAGCGTTTTCATTTAATCTCAAATAAACGAACATACTATATTTTTCATTATTTTAATATCACGAATGTACTTCATGTTTATAGCCAAGGTATCTTTACTTACATACAATGATACATGCATAAAACTGTGTGCTTTCTTAAATGTTATTCTCTACAAAAAGTAATACTAATTGAAAGAATTTGACAATATATTTACATGTATGCTATACAATTATATGATCTAACAAGGTGTACAAATGAAAATAAGCTAATCTCTCATTATAAAACTATTTATTATATAACAACAGGAATTCAAAAAAATAGATCTCTGTCACTTTATTTAGATTTTTAATGTCTATATTTCTTTTCTGTCATATTTGTTACTTAATTTGGGGGTGCGAATTTTAATCATTAATTTACATTTTTTCAACTTCGTGCTATATGATCTAGTGAATGCACTTATTTTTTGTCCTCTTACATCCATAGTTTTCTGGACTCAGCACTGTATACAATGCGTACCATACTGCAACCCGCAAGAGTTGTAGGTCCTGCATCAATGTATATTAAACTACTTTAGTACTCTATTAAGTACATAACTCCAAACAAGTGATATACTACTTACTTACTTATTGTGGTAACCAATCATATCCGCATGATTTGTGTTACTAGGATTGTTCCTCACCTATCAGCTGTTTTGTCGATTACAAATTGTGATTTACAAAATTTTTGTCCCTCCTCCTTTGACATCATGATGGCCTCTTAAGATGGTCATCCCACTTTTAACCCTTTTTAACCCACCACAAATCGGACTAAAATCATCGTGATTTTGTACATAAATTATTTAATGTATCTACCTTATTATACGTACTTATATATATACTATGTGTGTAGGGCCCCTTCTTCTGCATACGCACACCTTAAACAGTATACAGTAACAATTTACATCGCCATGACAACAATTCACAATACAATTCATAAATCTACCTAACTATACTAACTACATATTATACTTACATATTCAATCTGTGGTCTTGAAATAGGTTTATATTTTTTTCTATATCAAAGCTAGTAACATGTTGTTTGATGTTTTGCGTGCATTGTTTTTATTATGCATTATATAAGAAGTATCAAAGCAAATTTAGGAGGTATGCGCGTAATCTGAATTAAACGGTTTAAAAACACACACACATTTTATCGTACTTGGACCTATTTGATCTCAACGAAAAGTTATAGTCAATATACATTACATATATATTCTATTCTATTATTATTACAAATAATTATATATTTCAAGAATGTACTAGTATATATGTATCATACATACATTTACACACCATAGACGAGAAAGAGGCTATGGAAGGTAACCGCTTTAGACTCATACAATTGTATGTCACACTTTCTTGTTGACTTTTCAGTGCTGAACATGAATATATATGAATATATATGAATACACATATATGTTTTATTGGCGCATAATTAAAATATCTCTTTTGAAGTAATTTTGACGTTTTCATATGTTTAATTCACAGCTTCATTAATATACTTACATTTTTGGTGGATAATATTGTATTTTGTTTAGTGTTATATATGTATATTATATATGTAAAAATATATCCTATAGCTTATAATTTAGATCTAGGTTATAGAGAATCATAACAAACAAAATGTTTGTCTAACGAGAATAAAATAATATAAATGGAATACGTGTATTACAATTTATTTTCAAATATTACTTTACTTTATTATACACATTAATTGATAGATTGACTTAAGCAGCATCATGGGGAATTAAAATGTAAAAAAGCCAAAATGACTGCTGAATAATATATTTATATGCAGCTATAATGTTGGATTTTAAATTTAGTCATTTTATTTAATATGTATATATATTTTACAGATTACTTTTTAAGCTCGTTTTCTTAATTCAGTTTATAATATTTTATATACAATTATGTAAAAATAAAAATTTTCAATTTAAAAAATACGAAATTTAAATATAAATACAGGAAAGCATAATTTATTGGACGATAAATATATATACATGTTGTTTAAAACATAAACTATTTAGCGATTAGCTCTTATTTACCCAGCACAACCAAGAGCAGCTGACGAAAAAGTTAAGAAAGATTTTGAGATGAGAAATGTATGTATTCGCATATCATCGGTTCAAATAAGAATCCAGCAAAAATGATTTATATAGGGCCATCAGTGGCTTATATGCAACCTGTATAATGTATCGATCATGGTACAATAATTTGTTTAAAGAGTGCCTATTTGTATGGAAATCAAAGTCTGTTATATAATATAATATACAAATTATGACAATTCTATATAATGATAAATTCCTTCTTGTTTGGTTAAAATAACACGTAGGTCGTTACAGTATTTTTATAGGAGTAAATTAAAAATTTAATGATATAGTTAGAAGATTATTTGAAATAAGATTATAATGAAACTAGAATACAATAAAAATGGAAACAATGCGACTGTATATTTCTATGCTTTCCTAATATTATGTTCATTTAAGATGATTACATTTTTAATATCCACGTGTTACCTATACCGCATTTTTATTACATCTCTAGATCGTTTTGAAACTTTTATGTTACATTAAATTACAATAACATTAACATTCTATTAACGTCTTTCAACGTCACTCTATTATTTGCAACAATAATTTGCTTTCATTATATTTACATATTTAGTAGATATTTAACTTTTTGTTATGAGCAGATGGTAGAAATCATACACTACATATATATATATATATTTCAGTTTTCATATATGAGTAAGGACATACATATATACTTGAGTATATTATTCACATTATTTAAGCAGTGGCTTCATTAAATTTAAAAAATTAGTGGCTTCTATTGAAGTTATGTATATTTAAACAAGATTATCTATTTGTAAAAATGTACCATGATGTAGGATATATTCTTATTTTATATACCGCATATATTTCAGCATGTAAGTGCAATTTCAATATATATTTAAAAGATTTCACCTAATCTTATATGTTAAATAGAGAAAAAGAACCAAAAAATCGACACTTTACTGCTAATTTTATTTAATATAAACCAGCTGAGCATGGCGAGCTGTGATTGGCTATACAACATCCTGCCATAGATTTGCCGTTCGTTCATTCAGCCAACACGCCACAAACCCAATTTCTCGGTAATAGATTAGTTATTTAAATATATTTTTTTATTGAATACATAGGTGTTATTTTGTATAAGTATTGTTAAATTTTAGCATACGGTTACTATAGGGATATCTAGGTTTTAACTTTACGTTAAATTTCTAGCCATTTTTTAGAAAGGCCAGTTTTCCACAACAATCTTCTCAAAGGTGAAAATGTTTCTTCCAGTTATATAACTATACACATTTACAGTATTATAAGTGACAGAACATTTCTATAGTTAGGTAGAAGCGGTACATAACATATGTAACATATAAAAATGAAACACGTTGCACTTGAGATCTTACATTCACTATTCTTCCACGTATCTTAAATCATGAATATCGAGTCAACCAAACTGTTATTACTTATAGTCATTAGTGAATTAGATGATTTTAATTAATATCACGGAAATTTAAGTCGCCATGCCAGCGCATTTTTCTAATTTGTACCTATCGGAATGCATTATGTTTAATTGAGCATGTTTCGTTCACATGATATTAATGATATAGGATACACAGAAGGATGACATTGTGAGATCTCACACCAGTCTTCAGATTTAACACGTGCAATGTATTGCCTCTTAACATGTGTTAATAAATCACTCTAAAAGTTTATGAAATTTACATATAATATCGTTTCTCAAAATTATTTTAACTAATGACAATGAGTATGAAACTTTAAATGTAAAAATTTTTAAAAAAATAGTCTCGTAATAAGGATTTCATGTCATTTTTATGCGGAATAAAAGCTTCTTCTGTCTAT
Organism: Invenusta paracnida; assembly: GCA_036023295.1. Lineage (NCBI taxonomy): Eukaryota > Metazoa > Platyhelminthes > Proseriata > Coelogynoporidae > Invenusta > Invenusta paracnida. The sequence goes on from JAYRBW010132357.1 coordinate 18,179, forward strand.
TTACTCTTTATCTGTCTTCATATAATATCAGCACATCACATTTGTCATAATTAAATTATAGTAAAACGTAACATTCATTAAAAATAGATTGTCATTATTTGTTTATTCTAAGATATCTACATCAATCATTAAATGTTTTATGCATACATCATTTTTTTTATGAATACATATTTTTTTATCTTGGAAAACAGTAAATAATAATAGAGACAATAGAAGTTTATATTTCGAGTAATGAAAAAAATAGATTTCCACCTATGCTTTTATTGGATACATTATTTAATTTGTTTAATGTTTAACAGAAATTAATAACATTAACTGTACCATGACATATATTTATGATATTATAGTATTTTAACCATTTATATTAGTCTTCACATTTTTATATTTGCAAATTTGCCAATTTCTGTTATAACATAACCATGTTAAAAATAAATGTATTGAAACAATTATCAAACGCATTTACAAATAATGAAGACAATCTAAAATATATATTCAACAAACGTACACACAGTAAAGTTTAAGATATAAATTAATATACAGTAATAATTACCATAATGTGAAAATAGTTGTTTTTTTCTATATTTCTGCATTTCCACTGCTCGAAATACATTACTTTAAGTAGATAATATCATAGTTTTCATTCCTTTTCATTACACTTAAATCATTTTTATAGTAAACTTTTCATACTTATTAACCCCCGTCAACTGGTCAAAACCCAAAGGGATGCCTGATCTTGGTGCATGATCTTCTAACGATTGCTAATAAGCATAAGATGTCGATACGTGTTTCCTAAACAAAACTTAATATTTAAAGTAGCGTAATCTGTCGTATATGAAATAGAACATTATTCTTTTAGTGATTATATTTTTGTCGGCATATGATTTATATCAAACTCGTATTTAGCGTTGTAGTTAATTTTTTTGTAGTAAACTTTAAAATAAAATAATTGTCAAAAATTCAATATACTCGTATAATCAATACCATAAAAGCGTGATCTTCAGTTCGTAAAAATTGCAATTAGTCAAATTTTTTTTTTTTAATAGTTATATATTTATGTTTTTTTACATTATATACATTGCAGCGGACGTAAAAATCACTAATATAATACTTAAGTTGGCCAGTTCAAGTCTGAGAGGATGAAATTCATAAATCCTCTTGAATAATTTTGAATTATCAAAACGTTAAAAATAATTTTCATTGTTTAAGAAAAAAAAAAAACATTTTTATTACTAATTATAGCTGTGTGTATTTTTTAATCTATTTTTACTATAACCTTTATCATTGATATATTTATGATACACTGTTTACATTTATATTTCTCTACATAATTATTTTACAAGTGTATTATACCTATATTCCCTCAAATATTTGATATACACCATAAAGATTGATATACATAAATGGGTCATTCCACAAACCAATGGTTTTTAAAAAGTATTTCTAACGCCATTATAACCTACCACATATTGTTAACTGGTATGTTATTCATGAGGAGGAATTTTGTATTTTAATTATTGGTATAGCAACATAAACCTAAAAAATACAATAACGTCGATACAGATTTGATTATTTGTTTACATATATTATGTTTAATATAAATAGTTTATCATTTTTGCTATCATTTTTGTACAGTAATTTGAAAAATAACAATAAATAAATTGTTACACACGGTAATATAATAAATATGGATTAATAAAACGATTAAAATGTGGTTCTGACTGCGTCACATTTTTAACAATAGAGTTAATTGCAAGACTCATTTATTTTTGCACGTACGTTACCAACATTATTAAAAATAGATTTATTTTGCAAAATGATTGGAACTACATATAGATCAAACGTTTTTATGATAAATCATCTACTGATAGTAGGAGCAATATTGTATATTAATGGTAAACTACTATTGCATCTAATTTAGTATGAACAGACACTTGAAATATGGAGCCGTACGTTACGAAAAATCAGGATCTATATATTATGTTTATAGATACTATAAATAGGTGCAAGTTATTGTGTTGTAGGTTAAGTAATAAGAAAAGTTATACCGAATAAACTACTTCATAATACTTACATATTATTGTAGCTGTAATTCAAGCACACATTTCTATCGTTTTACTTTTCCCATAACATGTACATATGTACACATAAATGATTTGCCAGTTTGAAAACTTATCATTTATGCTGTACTAGATCTATATCTGGAATTTTTTTGCCTCGCACAGAAACTACGCGCCAACCACGTTGAGGTATTGATTGTTAGAGAGTAGATCTAGTTATTGATCTAGGTAGAGAGTGAAGGCTATGTATGTATATCTAAGAATAACCCCCTATACTCTATGCTTGCTAGAAATATATCTCTGGTTGTGTTACTAAATCACTACAAGGTGATTGATCAAATTCGTTAGTACGGCAAAAGTTTGAAAATTGAAATGCGACCATGAAAATCCATAAAATGTATTATAGCGATAAGTCTGACTACTCCTAACCATATCTCTGGCTTAGACATACACACAGAGATTATTTAGTCAAGTACATAAACATTTTCTAGTAGAAAATCGCAAGTACCCAACTATCGCTGCTTTTATTTAGTGCTTTTTTACCCAAGAAAGGAAGAGGAAGATAAAAACGAAAGGATACATTGAAAAAAGTAAAATTGGTCTAAGTTCACCATAGAATTCCTTCAATAATCGATCTTCTCTAAGTCGTGCCATTAACCGTGCAAATAAAGCCCTTCTTATGTCACCAACAAAGGAGGCGGCAGTGATAGGGATGATTTCAACAACTGTATTTGGTCAGAAAGGTAAGGCATTACTGGCCTCTATGAGACAAAGATCTTCTGGCCTTCCAGAAGCGACAAAAGCCAGGGTAATTGAATTTTACAACATGCCCTTTATTTGGAAAAGCATCCAGATGAAGAGAGCAAGATTAGTGTATCGTATTTCTACAATTTAAAGCCATGAGTCAACATCAAATTTGCTAACGATGTCTGCGTATGTGTCTACCATGAGTTCTATCGGCTGAAATTGTCTGCACTAAGTAAAGTCTGGAATGATTGCCCAAAAACTACTGGAGACTTTGTGACTTCTGTTACATGCGACCGTCACAATGAGAACTACATGTCTCGAAAATGTACTTCTTGCTTTCAGTTTGACCCTCAATAGAACTCATGCAATCATCTAAACTTCTACATTTCGAAGAATGGGTTCAAACTGGTGGAACAATGCAAAAGATAGAAAAGACTGGAACATTTCGGTACATTGTTGATCAGCTCAAAGAGAAACTAAGTAGTTTTACTTGACACTGCTTCATTAAAGATAAGCAATGCGCGCGAGGAGTATGAAAGACTTCGCATGACAGGTGCACCTTTGATGCAAGTAGCTTTCAGTGAGAACTACTCCTGTGAACAACAAGATGAAATCTAATCTGCTCACTGGCAACCTCTTCAGGTAACTATTTTCCCTGCTGTATTTTGAAAAAACTCTGTCTAATCTTTTGCTGTAATTGTGAGCGATAGTCGAGAGCATGACAAAGAATTCGTTTATGCATTCCTAAAATATCTCATACGGCAGCAAGTAAATTCTCAAGAGATCCCTGAAGTAGACACGTGGAATATAGTTAGCGATGGCGCAAGTCAATTCAAATGCAAATATAACTTTCTTCTTTAACTTAACCACATTGAAACCCTAGGAAATTTGTTCAACATAAAAATAGTCTGGCATTTCTTTGCGTCCTGCCATGGTAAAGGTGCCATTGACGGCATAAGATGAAAAGTTAACATGTTAGCCGCACAACAGTCCCGTATTGGTGTTATTATTAATACTTCCCAAAAGTTCTATCAAATTCTTCAAGCCAAATAAAGACAACCATGGTGTATATCCCCAAATTTGTTATCGAAGCTCGTACCAACGAAGTTAACAGTAGATATCTTGAAGACAGTGATGGGAACCCAGAAATTGCATGCTGTATGGTCGAGGAAACCTGGATCAGTCGCGTATAAAGCGTACAGTGTAAGTGTAAATCGGTTGGTCTCATTATAATAACATTTATTTGAAATCAACAACAATTTACATTGTATTATAGCTTTTAACTGACACTTTAGATAATAGCTCGTACGTTACCATATACATATTCGTTTTTTACAAAACACAATTGGAGTATATATAATTTGTGTAACTTTCTGTGTTCAAATAAATATAACATACTTATAAATTAAAGCGTATTTACTCCTAGTAGTTTACTTGAGATGATTTTTGTATTCAAAGTCGAAAATGTAGAAAGAAATAGTTTTTGCTCTTCCCATACGTTACCAATAGTTAAATTAACATTGAAGTAAAACTATTAAATATCTTTGGTCATATTACTATTTATATAAAATTATTGAATGTTTGAAACTTTTTCACGTTTTACATATATGTAAGATAAATATTCAGGGTTCCACCTTTATTTTAAATTTAAAACATTACTTTGTCCCGTACGTTACCGTGGAATAGCTGAAATACAAATCAATACTTCATTTATATTTCATTATATTCTTAAAATTCGTATTTGTTTTATAGCCTAAGTATGCTTACAATATCTATCGAAATAAATTATAATGTACTAATTTGTGTATTCTACACTAAATGAAGTTCAAGTATAAGATTTAAAATTATTAATTAAATACTTAATAATAATATTAATAATAATTTTACTAGACACTTATCATGCTTTTAGTTAAACTATAATTTTTTTTATATATTACCACCTATTTTACACATATATAAAATGTCCCATATTATAACCACGTATGCCAGTGGGAAAATCCTGAATACGGGTCAGTATATTGCATGACCTTTCGCTTCTTATTCAATGTTATATAAAATTAGGGCTATTAGACATTTTAAAGGTAAATTACGTGCTATTTAGTCATAATTATATATAATTTGAATTAAAATTTAGTACCAAGTGAAATAATTACCTATTTTAAGAAATTTTCCTAAAACATTTCGAATGTTTCCTAAAATTCATTACGTTATTGCATTTCAAAATAAATCGATCATAGTGTTTTTTAAATTATATTGGCTTGAATTTGAAATTATAAATAATTTAAATAATGTAATTTTAACATTATGGTATACGAGTATATACATTTATAAATATTTGTATACATTTGTATATCATAATTTTGCAAATATGGTAAATATTAAACACAATACTACTGTTTCTCAGGAATAGTAGTGTAAGCTATTGTTTAGGAATATTTTTGAAACATATAGTTGTATTCATTTTATTTATGTAGAAAATATTATTATTTTGTCTTTTTTATGTTTTGCATTATTTTTGTTAGTGTCAAAAAATATAATTTAGTGCTGTATTCAACTCAAAAATATTTACAAATTCTCATTTCCTTGTTCAATGTTTTTAAAAAGTTCACTATATTAATCAATGTCCCAGATTATCCATTTCATTATTATTATGTAGCTACATATTAGGAATTGAAATTAAAGGTAGTTTAAAATCCATTTTATTTCTATTTATAGGCTTCTTTAACCTTTCATATAGATATAATTTATATAAAGTTATTATAGTTAATCATTCGTGTGCTTTCAACCATATTTTATCACCAAACTTCAACCTCAACCAAAATTTAAAAATCATGTGTTACATCCAAAGATAGGTGTTTAACGTTATATACAATATTTTCAATGAAATTTGTTTAGATTGCCCATTCTATGCAAATATATTGATTACTTTCTATGGCTACATCAAACAAGACAGAATATCAATAATCCTAATCACACTAATACATCCTATTCACTATAGGATATCCCTAGGATATTCACTATAGTATATCCTATTCGCAACCAATCCTATTTCATTTTCGATATATTATATATGCAATAAACGCCAAAGAGAATGGCAACTATTTAATATAATAAGATAGATTTTAAAGCATACATTTCTATTTTGTTTTAAATGTACAAATGTACAATGTAAATTTTAAAACTAAAATTTAGAATTTTATGATAGAAGACGTGTTATTCATGATTAGATCCATAAAAAACGCCTTTTTCTGGACTTGTTAAACTCAGTAATATATGAAGTTTTTAGGATGTAGTGTGTGATTGCTTTTTTATTTATTGGTATTTTCTTTTTCATTAAATTATGCAATCTAATGGAATAGTATATAATTTAAATATAAAGGATTAATATTCAATAAATTTGTTTTAGTATTACAAAAGGCATTTTGGCACCAAAAACGCAAATATAACATATATAAATCCGTGTTAGACAAAAATTAGCAAACATTTCCCGTATTATATATTCTATCATAAACAGAAATACTTCATTTAATGACATAAAATGGAATATTTACTGTATGTACTTACTTTATTTGGCACATATCTGTGAAATATGAAATGATTATAGTTTGAAGGTTTCTATAATATTTTACTCCAATAATTATTCAATTACTCATGAATTTTGTAATAAAGTAATTCTTTAAAAATCAAACGAGCAAACAACTTTCAATTTACAAAAACATTCTGAAGTATTTCCAATTGTACGTAAAATTGGAAGAGTCAATATATTTTGTAAAAAATATCATGTTGTTTAATTATATTTCATAAATACAGTCGAAAAATTACTTCATTTACGGTGGTAGTTTACACATTTACTTTTCTTCATTTGGAAAAATGTTGAAAACCATAATTCTTTTCTGTTTTTTGTATGATATAACATATTTCCCGAAACATCTGCATGATGCATCTAAGTAAACTAATATCTTTATAATATCTAAAAAAACTAAATATATGTAGATCCTTTTATATAGATAATTATTATATAATATTATATATATAAATATAAATTATATAAATAATAACTAAAACTAAACTAGAAATACGTCAAACACATTGCTTATAAAATTTGAAGCCTATTTTATCCAACTCTGATATGCAATCAACTTGCTAATAAATTGCTATCAAAGCAAATACCTCTATCTTATTAATTGACGTATTCTTATTTCAATTTTTATCGAGAAAAAAGTAATAGTAATTTTCTTCTAATAATTATTAAATATATGTTTTGAATAATTTATTTTTAAGAAGAATTATAATATATGATATCTTAGACAAAACGTTAAATTTCGCAATTATTATTATTGCACTGTTATTTTTGAAACTAATAGTCAATAACAAAATAGAAAAAAAATCATTTTTTTGAGAAACAAAGATGCATTTTGCAGAATCCTTTCATCATCCTCAGGTAATATAATAAACTAAAATTAATATAAAGAATATACAAAGTTTTGTGAAAAAAATAGAAATTTTAAACAGAAAATAAATCCCATTAGATGAATAACATAACGGATACAGAAAGCAGACAAACTACAAACTTAGACATTAGAACATATCCAAAATGAAATGTCTGTCGTTATATGATGCAACTGAGTATTTAATTTTGACTTAAGGTAAGTATATGTAAAAAGTTTCTCAAATCTTAGATAGATTTATTAAAAATTTTATATTCATTTAAGGAGAAGTTATTAGAACATTGGTAATACGTGTCTACTAATAATTGCGAAATTTATTTTAATATTTTTGTGTTCAGAGAATCTTGAGGCCAATTGTCGTTTGGATTTGCCTATTTAGAGATCTGGATCTACCAAAATTTAAATTGATATGCGACGTTTGATCTCAAAATCTCGGATACTGATTTAACAGAGAAGTAATTTCTATAAGTTTTGAAAAGGACATAGATAGTGTTATTTTATTTTTAAGAAAACTTTTTAAGAAATTTATCGAAAAAAGGCACCTAATAAATGCTAAGAAAAACTTACAGGAATGACGTAAGAGAAAGTGGAGTCGGTTTCTTTAGTTTCTTTATTAACCGAATTTTATTAAAAATTTAAATACAGCTAAAAATACTTTTTAAGTTGATGAAAATTGTTTCGTAATCTTATTCACAACAGAAATCGGAAACAGTTTTATCGCTTTTTTTATATTCTTATTATTTTTAATTATAATTGTCTTGAAACTTCCATCTACCATAAAAAAACAATGACAGATCTCCTTTTAATGTTTTGAACTATAGGTTCTACTACCTAGAAAAAGTATACTTATTGTTTCCTGTATAGAGCTTTCAAGATTTGCTCAAATTGGTCTAATTTTCACAGAGTAGGTAATCATCAATTTAAGAAGCTTTTTTTAAATAATTATCCTATGGCTATTTTTTAATGTTACTGCAAGTAACATTTTTAATATCTAAAATTTAATAAAATTATGTTAATAATGGGACTAAAGCCACATGTTTAAGTTCGTGTTCATTAATTTTTAAACTTCCCAATAAATCGAATTCTGATTCTTCTCATATGTAATTAAATTGATTAAAATAAAATTTTGCCTGGATATGCACAAACTTAAATGAACAAATTGGAGATTATAAGAAGTAAATATTTGACCTAGAGCGCTTTCAACTTAATAGTCTTTTTCAGAAGAATAACGAATAGTAAAATGAATGAAACACGAATGCAATATTAATAAATAAGAATATTTTGTTAAGATTTCAACAAACCAAACTAAAAATATACAAGCCAATTCAATAATATTTGCAAAATACAAAAATTGATTAAACAATGTAAAATGTCATAAATTAAAATTACACAGAGAACATATTAGAATTAAGTGGAGATACAAGTCACAAATATAAGCAAAAATGAAAAGCCATTTAAATAGTTTAAAATAATAAATAAGCTGAAACAAAGTTTAGATTTCAGATTGGGGCCAAAAGTAAAAGCCGAAAAAATAGGTACGTTGTTCCGTGAAGCACAAATAAATGTTAAAGGATTTGCAAAGTTGACATTGAATGAAGAAAAAGGAATAACTAATGGAAGACTTGAAGATAAATTAGTATCCAAAAATAGAAGAATTGGTCTTTGAGAACAAAATTTAATAGTTTTGGAGATTTAAATGTCCGATGATATAGGATTAAAAATTGTATTCCAGAAAAGCAAAATTTACATAAATAAGTGAGAGTTGGACAGAAAATGTTAAAAAATTTAGGAACGAATATTACTAAGCATTTCAAAAATATGAAGACAGATTTGGTCTTTAAGAGAACGCTTATAGTAAACATGATGGAAATTGGTCCATAAGTTCATTTAATGAGATCAATTAAATTATAAAAAGTACAAGAGATAAATTATTTAATATGAAATAAATTATAGGATCCGATATAATATGTAGATGAAAGGCTAGAAGACTTAGAATGGAAATGGCATGAAATACAGGAATGAATATACGAATGAAAATTCCAAGAACAAAAGCTGAACCCATTGGTCGTCCACTATGGCGGACCAAAGATATCAGACACACATTTCTCTCCAAATTACTTATAATAATATTTCATAACAATTATTATACAATTTTAGAAATTTCTTGTTGTTTTCCATTTGTAATATTTTTTATTTCAAACAAATTGCCTGCAGTTACGCCAATTTGGTTTACTAAATGTTAAATAATATAATTATACATAATATGTAGTTATAGGTATAGGTATAGGTATATATTTATAACTAAGAACGAAGTAATATTTACAAATTTACAAAATGTATTGCATTATATGTTCGACAAAGCTTATATACCTATTTCATATATGTATAAATCACGCGCATAATGATATCCTATAAAGCATAATTATAAGTTAACCTTTTACCGACAGTAAATTTCGATAAAATAAATTTACTTCGTCACGCGACAACAACCTCTTGTAGCGTATTTCTGTTTATTTGATGGTATTCCACTGCAGGTAGTCACAGGTACTAATCTATCAAATATGGTAGTACCATAGAAATTAATCTACTAGTAACACAGTAATGTTAGTATAGTAAAACAAATATCTATGGGTGGTACCATAGAAATGGATCAATAATAAGTTGTTTATTTTTTTCTATATACAATACACTAGCCAATCATAATATCTATGATACTAACTAACAAATTTGATGACGGATTCGATTTGAAATTTTATATAGCCGTTTTGCAAGGTAACTTTATCAGCCGGCAATACCGTCGTTAAAAGCGATCAAACACAATGAAGTAAGCTAAATTCCAGTTACAATCGATTGTTGGCTTGCTAGAAAATAATGTGAGGTTAGTTATGTGGTTTATTGAATTATTAAATTTATAATTTATTATAAAATTGTGTGGTTTAGTTATCGAGTTTAGGATTACCCAATCAGCTATTGGCCAATAACTATGTCATCCACTATTCTTAAAACTTTTCGTAGTTTTAAGTGACACCACATCGGTATTGAAAAATGTAGCTATACATTTCTCATCCCGATGCTAGTACTATATAGGAATCCATGATATACAACCATCCAGCGATTATTTGTACAAATTAAAATTTGTACAGCAAAGCTACAAATTATTCTGTTGAAGTGAAATGTTAACACCATGCTTTAGGTATATATTTTTAATAACTTGAATGATCATACATTTTATCTACATTTTTATTAATTACTATCGTTCAAATAAGCATGCATCTCCAATGAAAGTGTAATTAATATGTATTTTTATTTTACATTTTATTAACGTATAATCTAAATAATCTAATGATGAAGACTGCTTTACCACTGCAGTTAAAAGCGTAAATTACACTTCATATACGTTAGGAAGTATTAGTTATCTGCTCAGTGTTTATACGTAATTTCTATAATTGTAAAAACTTCACAAAGAAGGTGGACTGTAAACATTGTAATCCCGACGGACATTGGAAATTTCCACGTTAATTACATGAAGGTTTTTATTACATTTTTATATTATGAATTATTTACTCTATATAAATGTTATAAAATAATATTACATTTAATATTATGCAATATGTATTATTTAGGGATACATTTATATTTAGAGGAAAATGTTAAGTCTTGTGCCAAACATACTTACACAATATGACGTGTGAAGTTTAGATAACAAAACATTCATGTAGGTCACTACATGAATGTTACTGAAATGTTATCTATATAGCATTTTTGTTTGCAAATTTCTGAAACATTATTGGTACGTAACATTTGTAGGAAAACACATGATATTATTATTTTTTTTACTTATTTATTACAATAAATTTATTGTTTAAGTCAAACAATCTACTAATAGTTAAGAAATTACCGACAGCTAAGGAATCTATTAAGAATATTTTTGCAATTACTTATAAATTCAGATAATTTTTTTATCTAAATGTAATTGGCTACTTCACAATGGGTTTATTTGTTTAGAATTTGCTTAGAATTAATAAAGCAATCATTATTTGAATCGCCGGCATTTTCAGCAGTCTAATAAAATCAGTCGAACTTATTGACATAATCCATGGACTTCTAAATATTAGTTAATATATATAATTTGTAGCTATATAGAAATGTCCATGCATAATTAAAGCGAAAGTGTGAAATCCATAATTTTAAATTTCAGTCATCGTACCCTGCTTCTCTGTAATATATATCTAAAACAAATATATATACATATATCTAAAGCAAAAATATATCTAGTCATCAAATTTTACTCTAGGCAAAGTTTAGCCATAGCACCTAGATTTACTATGTTACTTGAATTTAACTAAGACGTTATTTCAATTACTTACTGGCTAAACATTTTACATAAAACCAAATTTACTTCACGGTTGATTTAGATTACACAAACTAATATAGTCAATTGGATTGATTGAGAATGACTTTATTAAATATAATTTGGGAATTTATTATATTGAAACATATAACATATGTATATTTATACGGGATGTAGTCCACGGGATGAAAAATGTCATTTAGTGGCATGTTATACTACATATATGACAATTTACTCAAGTAGTTGACTTTATATGTCAGCAGTTTTAGTTTTAACTGTAATTCATTGTGATTTTTATAAAATGTTACTAAATATCGTTTGAATAATTAGAAGATATAATAATTAAGAAAATAACAATTTTGCAACTATTTAAAACAAGTTAAACCAATGAGCCTTTTAATTATGAACTAAAAAAAAACTCTTTGACTGTCCACTATGTCATTAATATATCAATTGATTTGGTTTATTAAAATGATCTATTTTTAAGAATGATGCATCCTTTATAGGAGCTTTATTATATGTGTATAAGTTTCTGTGAGGAAATTTTTTTTTCACTTAAAATTTAAATTTTTTGAATTCATTTACTTAATCAAACATTTATATCATTTGAAACATAAAAGCGTATGAAAACAAAATTATAGTTTGGTAATAATTACAGCTGTATAAATCTAATTTATTCAATTTATAAATTTATTTTTATTTTTAATCAAGTTATTTACAATCCAATTTAATAAGTTTTTATTTGATTGAGGATATAGATAGTCACACTTAAACTTAATTTCAAAACTAATAATGTGCCTTAATATCATTGTACACATTAAAAAATATAACAACATATGTATAAAGCATAATATACTGATTACATAGTCATTATTAAGCATCTAGGAACACAGTTTAAGAATTTGCTCCATATATAAAGCGTTTTGCAAGACCTAAGCTATTATGTCTTAAATTCTTAAATTCCTCAGGAGTTTATTATTTAATATTTTTTTTATAATCAACTTTCAACAGCCTACTACTTGAATTTATGTTTCAAAATTATGAACTTACTTTTTTACAGTAATACTATTTAGTACAGTTTTCATCTTCATCCTTGTTTACTTCATCTCAATTTAAACATATATTTGTAAGTTTAAAATTGTTTAAAACGAATGGGGAATATTTTTAGTTAAACTAAATCTTACCATACTTCAAAATATGCGGTCCTTCTCGACCTGCACTTGTACTTTACTATATGAGGTAGACAACAGTTACCGCAAATTAAACCGCTAATTTCATATCAAATTTAATTAAAGAATAAGTGAAAGTACATTAAAAATTTATTGTCAAAATTATTATAATTGAATACTCATATAATAAATCATTCCAATACCATTTTGATGGAATCTTCTTGATTTTTTAATATTTGTATGATGCAAAATTTATACCTATGTATTATTGCAAAAAGAAGTCCTTTCGGAAGATTCCGCTACAGGATGTATAATAACCATTTTCGAGATTAATTTGACATTAAATCATAGCTATATAACTTTCATTTTTCTGTCTTATCAGTCTTTCAGTTAATTTTGCTGTTTGAATTTGTGGTCGCATAAGTATAATATTGGCATTTTTCGTGGCTATACATTTCATATACCTTTTATATTTAATTAATCAATAGATATCTGGACTCCTTTATATATATGTAGATGGATTTTAAAGAATGACCAACAGACAAACATAACACTCACCTATACATAATTAGATATTAAACTGGCGCAGCTTACAATTACAATAATGATGTATTATTTTGCATTATGTGAAGGACATTATGAACAACTAATAATTGTACACTAACTTCAATAGAAACTGTTGTACATAACTCTAACCAAATTAGTATTTATTTAATTTTTAAAGTTAAGAAATTATATAAATATTCGAATGTAACTACGCGGTTTGACAATATTATATTCTACGCTTTCATTTTTCGCGGCGTTCTTCATACAGTCGATACTAAGTGCATGTCATGTACAATTTTCTTGGCTAGGAAAATTTAAATGGATGCAAACGGCCAGTATGAGGAATATATTACACATTATATCTGAAGAATAACGATTTACAAAGTATCTAAAAGTAAAAAGTTCCCTTCGAATTGGCAGCATGCATCCTAGACATGCACGAAACAACTTCATCACCTAAAAGGCATTTACCGATATGCCGAGTAGCCTGCCTACTTTTATAGCAAATATTAAAATCAAAACAAAATTGCTTCATTCTCATTATTACTTATGTTGTATTTATTCTTGCATTCACAGAAATCACATTCTCAAGATTTTGAAACACAGCTCACGTCCTAAATTTGGTGTCTCTGTCAAAATTCTAAGCTATCACATTAAAAGTTATTGAAAGACACATTAAATAGGAAAGTGAGCCAAGATAGAGTAATTAAAATAAAAAAAGCAGATGCACTTTGTTGCATATTTATAGGGAAAGGCACGCAACATATACATATATATATATATAGTAGGCAGGGGCGTCAGAACCTGAAAGGTAGAGGGGTTCATATTACTCTTGTTATTTAAAGTAATTTTATATATAATAAAATATAATATAATTTTATCTTTAAAAAATAAAAAACACAAACAAAAAACCTTAATTAAGTCTTAAGGAAGTATCGGACTAGAAAGCAAACGAAGCTGCGAAGAGAGAGAAATTAATGCAAAAACTGACTATTATACTTGACTAAGGCCAAAATCAAGAGAAGAGTGAAACAGCAAATAAGAAATAACTCAAGAAAGAAGAAGAACGAAAAACCGCCAAACAAGACATCATCAGTCTTCAAAGATTCAGCATAGGCCTCATAATCAATCTGGCACTTCATAAAACGCATCGGTCTATCGGAGGCCAAAGACCGCAGACTTTGGGAAAGACCCATCGAGGACACAAAACCTCTGACAGTTGACTGCCCTGTGACCTCAATCTGAAATGCAAATGGAGCGAGTTCGTCAGTGACCTCCTTAACAATCCATGAAGTGCAGCCGAGTTCTGGAAAGAGACCAGAAAGAAACTAACCCTTTGACTATTGAACAACAACAACAATTGTACCTTCAACATTATCTTCAACAGAGTAAACATCATCGCAAAATTTAACAACAGCTTCTGGTAAAAAATTAACAATTCGTGTGTCGATATATTTATATATTGAGTTTAAATTAATATTTATGCTTTCAAATATTTTTAGATAAAAATTTGAATCCTGTAGACCACTTTGTAGCTTACAAGTTTTATTAAGTTTACAAATATACAATACACATACAATACATGTACATATTTACATATATGTATTAAAATGTTGTTATATTTAATAAATGTTGATCAATTCATATTTATATTAGGGAAATATATAGTCAAGACCTATGGTAATAGGTCCTTAGCTACTTATCTAAGCGAATTATGCTGTAGGTATTATAGGATAGTTAAAAATGGGGTGTTTTTCAAACAGCTGCAAGAAAAAATTTAAATCTATTTAAACATTGAGATGTCATATTTAACAACCCCCTCTCGTATATCTATCTGGTGTGAAAATTTCATGAAAATCGGTTAAGTAATTTAGAAGATATAGCACTTCAAAATGTAGTATTTTGGAACAATTCTTTCTTTCTCAGATTTTCCATTAATAGCGAATTTTGTATCTTTAATTTTAACCGATTTATTTATAACTCCGTAAGCTAATACAGTAAAGATTAAAATATATTATAACTGTTCCGATCCGATGTCATGAAACTTAGATAATTTGTTTTTAAGTTCATAAATTGACGATTATCTCTTATTGGCTAATAAAATTGTTATTGATTTTATTGTTCTCAATACAAGTTAACCGTTGATCACCGTCACAGTCAGAGAGATGGAATTATACTATATACTTATTAAAAGTATAATTCAATATCTTTGGTCCCACTCCAGGCGCGGATCCAGGAATTTTTGAAGCCTGTTGCCCAAAAATTTATGATTGTTGGGGCGCCAAATTATTATCGAAATAAAACTAAACATATATGACATATTATATTATGTTCTTATTAAATATTACTTATAAAATTAAATATTCTTCATTTCTAGTACATAATAATAAATAATAACAATATTTTTTATTAGAAATTTAAAAAACATTTTATTGTTTGTACTAAAATGGAAATCAAGGTATTTATATAATTTACATAGATTAAAATAAAATCTCTTTACATATATTTTGGTATGTTAATTATAAACAGATAGGTTACATTTATTTTAAGATGTTTTAAAAAAGTATGTAAGATATTTATGTATGTAGCTATTTTACATGAGAATAGCATGTTGTATGTATTGAAAATGAATGGTTAAACACAATATACAAATTAATGAATGAACACAGTGAAATCTATGATTCCTTGTCCGAAAGAATATCAACAAATTGCATACGTCTCTTATTGTTTCGAGCAAAAGTATCAATTACTTTGACAACATCGATTGGCATTGAATAATGCACGTTCATCAAAGCAAGGCCATTGAGTCTCTCATTTGTCATCGTGCTTCTTAGCCATGTCTTCAGACGACGAAGGGAACTAAAACTGCGTTCATTTTCGCAACTTGTTACTGGTATAGTGCAGACAAGACGAAGAGCACATCGAATATTTGGAAAGAACTCCTGGTCAGCAAATGGTAATGTTTCACGAGGACTGGAAGGTATATCAATGCCTTCCCAAGTCCTCCACTTCCTTACCCACATCTGGAGTTCCATTTCTAGAGATCGTGGTTCTGGAAGATCATTGCCATACGAAGTGATGAGCTGCTCAGCTAATACATCTGTGTCTGTAGAAGACTTCAATAGAATGGAAGGCACAATGTACATTGCTTGAATAGCACACTGCTGAGTTGAGGAGAATCGAGTATTTAACTCTTGGTCAAGATGATCGAGCAATGGGATTGTGACGTTGCGCTGAAAGTATTCTGTAACTGAGGTAGCAGGAGCATTATTCCTCAAAGTTTGTCTGTTGCATCTTCGGGGGGCTTCGACTGCTAAGTTAAGAGTTTTTGCAATGTTGGTGGTTTCCTCAAAGTATTTACTATGGAATGAATCAACATCTTGCCTTATTCCAGAAACCATTTCCCTGACATTGTGAATATATTCGTATGCGTTGATAATGTCGAGATCTACCTTGTAGTTTTTTACAGAGTCCTTTTGTAACAGCCAGGACCTTACTTGTTGTAACCAAGGAAAACACAAAGTCAAACTGTGTAATTGACAAATAAAAGCTGCGAGCAGCACTAACAGATTCCTTGTTCCAATTGAGAGTTGTGGTCATATCTTCCAAAGTATCAATGATTGAAGGAAGAAGATCAAGGAAAACTTCCATTGCATTGTATCGTTCAATCCAACGAGTTCTACACACATCAAGCAGTTTCATTTTATTGCTAATGGTGTTTGATGAAAGTAGAAATGATTCAAGATGACTTTGGCGTTTTGGGGAATGATTAAAAAACGGCTGATTTCACTAATTACAGACATCATGTTGGAAACGGGCAGAACCTTACATGCTTTCATGATACACAAATTTAGCTGGTGGGAGTTGCAGTGAATATATACCGCCTTTGGTTGTATCTCATTGATGAGTGTAGATGCACCTTTTAAGTGACCCGACATGTTTCCTGCTCCATCGTAGGATTGTCCACGGAGATTAGCCACATCAAGACCTAACCTGTTGATGGCATCAATAAGCTTGCATATTTTTAATTGGATTTAATAAATGTACATTATCAGCAATTAGTATCAAACCGAGTACATTTACAACGACAAATTCGTTAATAATATCAGACTATACTGCATAGGTAGTTAACTATCTACAACTGTCAGTAGATACTTAACTAAAATTTAATTATATTTATTGATAAATTCGCCACTACATATATCATAATATGAAAAAATAATATGTTTAATAAATCATATACTACCAAAACCAATAATTTAAATAATGCGATTGACTATTTTTTGCTAGGGGCGCAAGTTTATTTATCAGAAAAAGGGTGTTGCCCGGGCAACTAGGGCAACACCCCTGGGACCGTGCCCGTCAAAAAGCTGTAATTGACGCGATACTAGAGATTAAATCTCTAGTATCGCGTCAATTACAGATTTTTGCCCATTTTTATGTTGCTCTGAATCACGAGTGCTACTTCTAGCTATGTAATTTGAAGTCTGTGGTCTCCCCTCTCACTGCTGTAACTTTGACAGGTATAGATTGCATGAGAGCATGACTGTAGTACAACGTCATTTAGTTTGTGTTTAAATTGTACATCAAAGAGAGAGATGATACATAATGCACCAAGAAATATTCAAGTTGGTATCTATGTTATATTGAAATTATAGTTTATATTACATCCATATAAATTCATATTTCCATATTTAACGCATACAATCCTCGCTGTACGCAACCTGTTCTATTGTAGATAATATTGATAGTAGATTCTTTTATATTGTCAAATGTAGTTTCGCAGTCCACTGATTAAAGTTGTGTTTAATTGTGTGAATAGCGCCTAACCAGCTTGAGTATTATTTTACTGAGGATGAGTATATGCAGAGAACAATAATATATTTGACAAATCAGAATATACGGTGGTATATAAATATATATAAATCAGCTATACGTATAGTGCACAAATAGTCACTGATCATAACGATTTCATTATTAGCAATCGTTCAGGACGTTTTCCAACGTCAAATTGGAATATATTTGACACTTGGAAATGTAAGTTATAATGAAATTTTTGCATTTATTAGGAATCTAAAACTTTGAGGAAAGAACATTTTAATTCAATGGATTTAATTATTTAAGTGTCTAATTATATTGACTGGTTTTACAAACATTGCAAAATTTAATTATTCTAATCATTTTTGTGTGATTTTCAGAAGAAAGCGTCAATGACGGAGACTAAACCAGTTTGCCCAGACACAACTCGATGCAGTAGTACGAATCCAGACCATCTTAACAACTACTATCATAAACATCGTAAGTTCACGTCATATTTTAGAGTAGTTGTATCGATATGTCCCTTTACTTCCTAAACGACATTGAACTTACTTTGTTTAA
The DNA here is from genome assembly GCA_036023295.1 of Invenusta paracnida. Lineage (NCBI taxonomy): Eukaryota > Metazoa > Platyhelminthes > Proseriata > Coelogynoporidae > Invenusta > Invenusta paracnida. The sequence continues at coordinate 36,876 of JAYRBW010132357.1, forward strand.
CATAGATCACAAAGGTATATTTCTAACGGTCACATCTCGATAATAAAACTCTGATGACCTTGACACCTTATATATGCCTCGATTTGTATTCCACTTGACATATTTCTCTCTTAGAGATGTAGGTCATAATATAATCTCAAATATTGGCTTTTTAATAGAAAAGCAAAACATTTAAAATTACCAGTCTATGACCATGAATGATTCCATTCCTTAAAATATATTTTTTTCTAAAAATGTTTCTAATCAAGTACTCAGTATTTAAATTGTATTATATAATTTTTGAGATTTTTCGATATATATGTATATACAAATTTTAAATAGGTATGTACTTACGTATATATATTTCACCTCATAACTTTCGATAATATTGCTAATTTGTTGTGCACATCCATAAAAAAGTTTATGGGTGTGTGTAAATAAATGTATAATTATCTATTGATTAAATACGTGAAAATATCAGTTCAAATATTTATGCTTTTTATCAGCATTCTTATATATCAATATTTTCTATGGCTCCAATTTCTGTTCTTGCTCGCAGAAATCTATTTGTTAACTTGAGGTTTTCTGTAGTTCGTTGAAAATGCTTTCGAGAAAAGAATATTTTGACTCCTGACGTAATCGATTTTATAATGTTGTCAATTCTCCTTGCATCTGCTCTGTGTATTATTATTATTATGCCTCAATTGATATATCAGTAGGTTTGCATATTGGAATGATTGCACATTTGGAACATTTTAAACATTTTTTCATCTTATTATGACATCAATTATTTAATCTGGTTAAAAATAATAGGTTTCAAAAGGTTAATTATTTCAATTCATGATACTAAAGATATTATTTTTTACGTTCTAGTTGTCGAACACAATACAGAAAATATTGTATAGAAGACTAAACCCACAATTTAGATCACGAGCATTGAGTTTTTCTTTTTACAATTGTTTTTTATCGGTTATACGAGAATTAAATTCAACAACCGTCCAGAGCACAAACCTATCAAAGTGTTACTTTGGCAGGAGCGTTAATTAAGGTGCTTTAATTAAACAAGGACTCAGAAATGAAGTAATCGGTGTTTTACATAAATTGTGATAACGCTAATATTTCAATTGAAATACTGGAAATTTATTTAGATTGAACAGATAATTATATTAAAAGGAGCATATTTATATTTTTCCAAAATATCTCAATTCTCGTACAGTCTTTCAATCGTTATATCAAATAATGTTGGTCTGTAATTTACTGGATCAATTAAGTGGCAAGAACCCAGAGATAAGAACCTCATCTCGAATCAAACAACTACCAGTAAAGTAAAT